>CM038726.1:38405680-38458180 GCA_021613375.1 Megaleporinus macrocephalus | reverse complement strand
TTACTACTTATTACTACTTAGTATATACTTATACAGCTATTACTACTTACTACTTATTATATACTTATACAGCTATTACTAATTACGACTTATTATATACTTATACAGCTATTACTACTTATTACTACCTATTATATACTTATATAGCTATTACTACTTATTACTACTTAGTATATACTTATACAGCTATTACTACTTACTACTTATTATATACTTATACAGCTATTACTAATTACAACTTATTATATACTTATACAGCTATTACTACTTATTACTACCTATTATATACTTATATAGCTATTACTACTTACTACTTATTATATACTTATACAGCTATTACTACTTACTACTTAGTATATACTTATACAGCTATTACTACTTATTACTACCTATTATATACTTATATAGCTATTACTACTTATTACTACTTAGTATATACTTATACAGCTATTACTACTTACTACTTATTATATACTTATACAGCTATTACTACTTACTACTTATTATATACTTATACAGCTATTACTACTTATTACTACCTATTATATACTTATACAGCTATTACTACTTATTACTACTTATTACTACCTATTATACTTATTAACTTGACGCTGTTTCTAGCTCTGCTGTTCAGCCTTTACTGACGGATGGAAGACAAATTCACTTCATATCACACGTATCACACTTCGTATATCAGCATGTATTTGTGTGTGTTGTGTGTTTGGATTGTATGTACAGTTGGAGTGGTATATGAAACAGTGTGTTGTAACCGTTGCAGGCAGTGGGAACCTGGACAGCCGGACGACTGGACCGGTCATACAGAGGACGGAGAAAACTGTGCACATCTAAAACCCCATGGGAAGCTGAATGACTTGCACTGCTCTGCCACAAGGAATTTCATCTGCAAGACTTAGAACTCCCTGCCTGGACGTGTGTTCAGTGTTTACAGATGAAATACAGAGATTCAGTACTCTCCAGATCAGACCGTGATTATCAGACTGTGCTTCAATTATACAGCTTCTAGGTTTATATGTATATACAACTTTGGGGCGGTGCACAGTGGGTAGCGCTGTTGCCTCACAGCAAGTGTGGCCTGTGTTTGATTTTGTGGGGTGTTTGCATGTTCTCACCATGTGCGTGTGTGTTTGTGCATGTGTGTGTGTTTGTGCATGTGTGTGTGTGTGTGTGTGTGTTTGTGCATGTGTGTGTGTGTTTGTGCATGTGTGTGTGTGTGTGTGTGTGTGTGTGTGTGTGCGCGTGTGTGTGCGCGTGTGTGTGGGTGTATGTATTTTTTCACACTGGGTGTCGCCTGAGATACATATCAGAAGCTGGATCTGTGCATCTCCACTTTAACTGTATTACTCACATCAGTATTCACTGCATTAAAGAAACATTCACCACAGAGTGCTAACATTCCTAATAGTGGCCCAAATTACACTACCACTCACACTCGCTTACCTAGAACCTACTTACACTACCACTCACACTCGCTTACCTAGAACCTGCTTACACCACCACTCACACTCGCTTACCTAGAACCTACTTACACTACCACTCACACTCGCTTACCTAGAACCTGCTTACACTACCACTCACACTCGCTTACCTAGAACCTGCTTACACTACCACTCACACTCGCTTACCTAGAACCTGCTTACACTACCACTCACACTCGCTTACCTAGAACCTACTTACACCACCACTCACACTCGCTTACCTAGAATCTGCTTACACTACCACTCACACTCGCTTACCTAGAACCTGCTTACACTACCACTCACACTCGCTTACCTAGAACCTGCTTACACTACCACTCACACTCGCTTACCTAGAACCTACTTACACTACCACTCACACTCGCTTACCTAGAACCTGCTTACACTACCACTCACACTCGCTTACCTAGAACCTGCTTACACTACCACTCACACTCGCTTACCTAGAACCTGCTTACACTACCACTCACACTCGCTTACCTAGAACCTACTTACACTACCACTCACACTCGCTTACCTAGAACCTGCTTACACCACCACTCACACTCGCTTACCTAGAACCTACTTACACTACCACTCACACTCGCTTACCTAGAACCCTGCTTACACTACCACTCACACTCGCTTACCTAGAACCTGCTTACACTACCACTCACACTCGCTTACCTAGAACCTGCTTACACTACCCACTCACACTCGCTTACCTAGAACCTACTTACACCACCACTCACACTCGCTTACCTAGAACCTACTTACACCACCACTCACACTCGCTTACCTAGAACCTGCTTACACTACCACTCACACTCGCTTACCTAGAACCTGCTTACACTACCACTCACACTCGCTTACCTAGAACCTATTTACACCACCACTCACACTCGCTTACCTAGAACCTGCTTACACTACCACTCACACTCGCTTACCTAGAACCTACTTACACTACCACTCACACTCGCTTACCTAGAACCTGCTTACACTACCACTCACACTCGCTTACACTACCACTCACACTCGCTTACCTAGAACCTACTTACACTACCACTCACACTCGCTTACCTAGAACCTGCTTACACCACCACTCACACTCGCTTACCTAGAACCTGCTTACACTACCACTCACACTCGCTTACCTAGAACCTGCTTACACTACCACTCACACTCGCTTACCTAGAACCTACTTACACTACCACTCACACTCGCTTACCTAGAACCTGCTTACACTACCACTCACACTCGCTTACCTAGAACCTACTTACACCACCACTCACACTCGCTTACCTAGAATCTGCTTACACTACCACTCACACTCGCTTACCTAGAACCTACTTACACCACCACTCACACTCGCTTACCTAGAACCTACTTACACCACCACTCACACTCGCTTACCTAGAACCTACTTACACTACCACTCACACTCGCTTACCTAGAACCTACTTACACCACCACTCACACTCGCTTACCTAGAACCTACTTACACTACCACTCACACTCGCTTACCTAGAACCTGCTTACACTACCACTCACACTCGCTTACCTAGAACCCACTTACACCACCACTCACACTCGCTTACCTAGAATCTGCTTACACTACCACTCACACTCGCTTACCTAGAATCTACTTACACTACCACTCACACTCGCTTACCTAGAACCTACTTACACCACCACTCACACTCGCTTACCTAGAACCTACTTACACTACCACTCACACTCGCTTACCTAGAACCTACTTACACTACCACTCACACTCACTTACCTAGAACCTACTTACACTACCACTCACACTCGCTTACCTAGAACCTGCTTACACTACCACTCACACTCGCTTACCTAGAACCTACTTACACCACCACTCACACTCGCTTACCTAGAACCTGCTTACACTACCACTCACACTCGCTTACCTAGAACCTGCTTACACTACCACTCACACTCGCTTACCTAGAACCTACTTACACCACCACTCACACTCGCTTACCTAGAACCTACTTACACCACCACTCACACTCGCTTACCTAGAACCTGCTTACACTACCACTCACACTCGCTTACACTACCACTCACACTCGCTTACCTAGAACCTACTTACACTACCACTCACACTCGCTTACCTAGAACCTGCTTACACCACCACTCACACTCGCTTACCTAGAACCTGCTTACACTACCACTCACACTCGCTTACCTAGAACCTGCTTACACTACCACTCCCACTCGCTTACCTAGAACCTACTTACACCACCACTCACACTCGCTTACCTAGAACCTGCTTACACTACCACTCACACTCGCTTACCTAGAACCTACTTACACCCACCACTCACACTCGCTTACCTAGAATCTGCTTACACTACCACTCACACTCGCTTACCTAGAACCTACTTACACCACCACTCACACTCGCTTACCTAGAATCTGCTTACACTACCACTCACACTCGCTTACCTAGAACCTACTTACACCACCACTCACACTCGCTTACCTAGAATCTACTTACACTACCACTCACACTCGCTTACCTAGAACCTACTTACACCACCACTCACACTCGCTTACCTAGAACCTACTTACACTACCACTCACACTCGCTTACCTAGAACCTACTTACACTACCACTCACACTCACTTACCTAGAACCTACTTACACTACCACTCACACTCGCTTACCTAGAACCTGCTTACACTACCACTCACACTCGCTTACCTAGAACCTGCTTACACTACCACTCACACTCGCTTACCTAGAACCTACTTACACCACCACTCACACTCGCTTACCTAGAACCTGCTTACACTACCACTCACACTCGCTTACTAGAACCTGCTTACACTACCACTCACACTCGCTTACCTAGAACCTACTTACACCACCACTCACACTCGCTTACCTAGAACCTACTTACACCACCACTCACACTCGCTTACCTAGAACCTACTTACACTACCACTCACACTCGCTTACCTAGAACCTACTTACACTACCACTCACACTCGCTTACCTAGAACCTGCTTACACCACCACTCACACTCGCTTACCTAGAACCTGCTTACACTACCACTCACACTCGCTTACCTAGAACCTGCTTACACTACCACTCCCACTCGCTTACCTAGAACCTACTTACACCACCACTCACACTCGCTTACCTAGAACCTGCTTACACTACCACTCACACTCGCTTACCTAGAACCTGCTTACACTACCACTCACACTCGCTTACCTAGAACCTACTTACACTACCACTCACACTCGCTTACCTAGAACCTGCTTACACTACCACTCACACTCGCTTACCTAGAACCTACTTACACCACCACTCACACTCGCTTACCTAGAATCTGCTTACACTACCACTCACACTCGCTTACCTAGAACCTACTTACACCACCACTCACACTCGCTTACCTAGAACCTACTTACACCACCACTCACACTCGCTTACCTAGAACCTACTTACACTACCACTCACACTCGCTTACCTAGAACCTGCTTACACTACCACTCACACTCGCTTACCTAGAACCCACTTACACCACCACTCACACTCGCTTACCTAGAATCTGCTTACACTACCACTCACACTCGCCTTACCTAGAATTACTTTACACTACCACTCACACTCGCTTACCTAGAACCTACTTACACACCACTCACACCTCGCTTACCTATAACCTACTTACACTACCACTCACACTCGCTTACCTAGAACCTACTTACACTACCACTCACACTCACTTACCTAGAACCTACTTACACTACCACTCACACTCGCTTACCTAGAACCTACTTACACTACCACTCACACTCAGTTATCTACAACCTGCTTACACTACCACTCACACTCAGTTATCTACAACCTGCTTACACTACCACTCACACTCGCTTACCTAGAACCTGCTTACACTACCACTCACACTCGCTTACCTAGAACCTGCTTACACTACCACTCACACTCGCTTACCTAGAACCTACTTACACTACCACTCACAACTCGCTTACCTAGAACCCTGCTTACACTACCACTCACACTCGCTTACCTAGAACCTACTTACACCACCACTCACACTCGCTTACCTAGAACCTGCTTACACTACCACTCACACTCGCTTACCAGGAACCTACTTACACCACCACTCACACTCGCTTACCTAGAACCTACTTACACCACCACTCAACACTCGCTTACTTAGAACCTACTTACACTACCACTCACACTCGCTTACCTAGAACCTACTTACACTACCACTCACACTCGCTTACCAGGAACCTACTTACACCACCACTCACACTCGCTTACCTAGAACCTACTTACACCACCACTCACACTCGCTTACCTAGAACCTACTTACACTACCACTACACACTCGCTTACCTAGAAACTACTTACACCCACCACTCACACTCGCTTACCTAGAACCTACTTACACTACCACCTCACACTCGCTTACCTAGAACCTGCTTACACTACCACTCACACTCGCTTACCTAGAACCTACTTACACCACCCACTCACACTCGCTTACCTAGAATCTGCTTACACCACCACTCACACTCGCTTACCTAGAACCTGCTTACACCACCACTCACACTCACTTACCTAGAACCTACTTACACCACCACTCACACTCGCTTACCTAGAATCTGCTTACACCACCACTCACACTCGCTTACCTAGAATCTGCTTACACTACCACTCACACTCGCTTACCAGGAACCTACTTACACCACCACTCACACTCGCTTACCTAGAACCTACTTACACCACCACTCACACTCGCTTACCTAGAACCTGCTTACACTACCACTCACACTCGCTTACCTAGAACCTACTTACACCACCACTCACACTCGCTTACCTAGAATCTGCTTACACCACCACTCACACTCGCTTACCTAGAACCTGCTTACACCACCACTCACACTCACTTACCTAGAACCTACTTACACCACCACTCACACTCGCTTACCTAGAATCTGCTTACACCACCCACTCACACTCGCTTACCTAGAATCTGCTTACACTACCATCACCACTCGCTTACCAGGAACCTACTTACACCACCACTCACACTCGCTTACCTAGAACCTACTTACACCACCACTCACACTCGCTTACCTAGAACCTACTTACACCACCACTGACACTCGCCTTACCTAGAACCTACATTACACTACCACTCACACTCGCTTACCTACAACCTACTTACACTACCACTCACACTCGCTTACCTAGAACCTACTTACACTACCACTCACACTCAGTTATCTAGAGCCTACTTACACTACCACTCACACTCGCTTACCTAGAATCTGCTTACATTACCACTCACACTCGCTTACCAGGAACCTACTTACACTACCACTCACACTCGCTTACCTAGAACCTACTTACACTACCACTCACACTCACTTACCTATGAACCCTACTTACAATACCACTCACACTCGCTTACCTAGAACCTACTTACACTACCACTCACACTCGCTTACCTAGAACCTACTTACACTACCACTCACACTCGCCTTACCTAGAACCTGCTTACACTACCACTCACACTCGCTTACCTAGAACCTATTTACACTACCACTCACACTCGCTTACCTAGAACTACTTACACTACCACTCACACTCGCTTACCTAGAACCTGCTTACACTACCACTCACACTCGCTTACCTAGAACCTATTTACACTACCACTCACACTCGCTTACCTAGAACCTACTTACACTACCACTCACACTCGCTTACCTAGAACCTACTTACACCACCACTCACACTCAGTTATCTACAACCTGCTTATACTACCACTCACACTGTTATCTACAACCTGCTCACACTAGTTTCAAGTTTTCAAGTTTCACGTTTATTTGTCATTTGCACATCATGTCAGGACATAACATGCATTGAAATGTTGGGGTGAGACTCAGATAAACTCTACAGCAGGGCAGCATTATAATGTAAAACAGTGCAAACACACAATAAATAGACAATATTAAAGTAAAAATAAGCTAAAAATATACATATAGTTATACTGAAATATATAAAGGACTATACAATACACAAGATATATACATAGGATATACAGGAGGGTCATCTGTGAAAAATGTTGCATAGGCAGGTTCTAAGTAGATATATTCATTAAAGTGACTTAGTGATATTGTCCATAGCAGCGATATCAGAATAAATAATATAAAGTGTAACAATGTGCCAGTGGTCAAGTGAACGGTATTGGGGTCTTTCAGCCTCACAGTTTGTTCAGGAGCCTGACAGCCTGAGGTAGAAGCTGTTCAGTAGGCGGGTTGTTTTGGCCTGGATGCTGCGGAATCTCCTGCCTGATGGCAGTATGGTGAACAGGCCGTGTGCTGGGTGACCGCTGTCTGACCTGATCTTCTGGATTTTCCTCAGACAGCGGGACTGGTAGATGTCCTGTAAGGCTGGTAGTTTGTTCCTCAGGCAGCGGCACTGGTAGATGTCCTGTAAGGCTGGTAGTTTGTTCCTCAGGCAGCGGCACTGGTAGATGTCCTGTAAGGCTGATAGTTTGTTCCTCAGGCAGCGGGACTGGTAGATGTCCTGTAAGGCTGGTAGTTTGTTCCTCAGGCAGCGGGACTGGTAGATGTCCTGTAAGGCTGGTAGTTTGTTCCTCAGGCAGCGGGACTGGTAGATGTCCTGTAAGGCTGGTAGTTTGTTCCTCAGGCAGCGGGACTGGTAGATGTCCTGTAAGGCTGGTAGTTTGTTCCTCAGGCAGTGCAGCTGCCGTACCAGACAGTGATGCAGCCCGTTAGGATGCTCTCTATAGTGCATCTATTAGAAGCTGGTGAGGAGATCAGGAGGCAGTCCAAACTTCTGAGCCTGCGCAGAAGAAGAGACGCTGACGGGCACATCTCACAATCGTGTTAGTGTGGAGGGACCAGGTGAGGTCATCAGGAGGGTGAACGCCGAGGAACTTAACACTGCTGACTCTCTCCACTTCAGCCCCGTTGATGTAAAGGGGAGAGTGACCGCCCTTCTGCTGCTTCCTGTAGTCCACAATCATCTCCTTCGTTTTGCTGATGTTTAGACGGAGATTGTTGTCGTGGCTCCACTCTGACAGAGCGCTGACCTCGTCTCTATAGGCTGTTTCATCTCCATCTGTGATGAGGTCTAGGATGGTAGTGTCATCAGCGAATTTGAAGATGAGGTTGGAGGAGTGTTTGGCTACACATTCATTAGTGTACAGGAGTACAGGAGGGGGCTGAGTACACATCCCTGGGGGGCCCCCCGTGCTCAGAGTCAGAGTGGAAGAGATGCTGTCACCCACCCTCACCACCTGCTGTCTGCTCGTCAGGAAGTCCAGTATCCAGTTGCCCAAGTCTTTGAGCTTCGGGATGAGTTTGGCTGGGATGATTGTGTTGAATGCTGAGCTGTAATCTATGAACAGCTTCTCACATACGTGTTCTTTCTGTCCAAGTGTGAGAGAGCAGTGTGTACAGTTGTGCAATGGCTTACCTAGAACCTACTTACACTACCACTCACACTCGCTTACCTAGAACCTACTTACACCACCACTCACTCAGTTTATCTAGAACCTACTTACATTACCACTCACACTCAGTTATCTAGAACCTACTTACATTACCACTCACACTCAGTTATCTACAACCTGCTTACACTACCACTCACACTCGCTTACCTAGAACCTGCTTACACTACCACTCACACTCGCTTACCTAGAACCTGCTTACACTACCACTCACACTCGCTTACCTAGAACCTACTTACACCACCACTCACACTCGCTTACTAGAACCTACTTACACCACCACTCACACTCCGCTTACCTAGAACTGCTTACACTACCACTCACACTCGACTTACCTAGAACCTGCTTACACTACCACTCACACTCGCTTACCTAGAACCTATTTACACCACCACTCACACTCACTTACCTAGAACCTGCTTACACTACCACTCACACTCGCCTTACCTAGAACCTACTTACACTACCACTCACACTCGCTTACCTAGAACCCTGCTTACACTACACTCACACTCGCTTACACTACCACTCACACTCGCTTACCTAGAACCTACTCTACACTACCCACTCACACTCGCTTACCCTAGAACCCTGCTTACACCACCACTCACACTCGCTCTACCTAGAAACCTGCTTACACTACACACTCACACTCGCTTACCTAGAACCTGCTTACACTACCACCTCACACTCGCTTTACCTAGAACCTACTTACACTACCACTCACACTCGCTTACCTAGAACCTGCTTACACTACCACTCACACTCGCTTACCTAGAACCTACTTACACCACCACTCACACTCGCTTACCTAGAATCTGCTTACACTACCACTCACACTCGCTTACCTAGAACCTACTTACACCACCACTCACACTCGCTTACCTAGAACCTACTTACACCACCACTCACACTCGCTTACCTAGAACCTACTTACACTACCACTCACACTCGCTTACCTAGAACCTACTTACACACACCACTCACACTCGCTTACCTAGAACCTACTTACACTACCACTCACACTCGCTTACTTAGAACCTGCTTACACTACCACTCACACTCGCTTACCTAGAACCCACTTACACCACCACTCACACTCGCTTACCTAGAATCTGCTTACACTACCACTCACACTCGCTTACCTAGAATCTGCTTACACTACCACTCACACTCGCTTACCTAGAACCTACTTACACCACCACTCACACTCGCTTACCTAGAACCTACTTACACTACCACTCACACTCGCTTACCTAGAACCTACTTACACTACCACTCACACTCACTTAACTAGAACCTACTTACACTACCACTCACACTCGCCTTTACTAGAACCTGCTTACACTACCACTCACACTCGCTACCTAGAACCTGCATACACTACCACTCACACTCGCTTACCTGAGAACCTGCTTACACTACCACTCACACTCGCTTACCTGAGACCTACTCTACACTCCACTCACACTCGCTTACCCTAGAACCTGCTTACACTACACTCACACTCGCTTAACCTAGAACCTGCTATACACTACCACTCACACTCGCTTACCTAGAACCTAATTACACACCACTCACACTCGCTTACCTAGAACCTACTTACACCACCACTCACACTCGCTTACTAGAACCTGCTTTACACTACCACTCCACTACTATCTCTTACTACTACACACTCACACTCGCTTACCTAGAACCTACTTACACTACCACCTCACACTCGCTTACCTAGAACCTGCTTACACCACCACTCACACTCGCTTACCTAGAACCTGCTTACACTACCACTCACACTCGCTTACCTAGAACCTGCTTACACTACCACTCCCACTCGCTTACCTAGAACCTACTTACACCATCACTCACACTCGCTTACCTAGAACCTGCTTACACTACCACTCACACTCGCTTACCTAGAACCTGCTTACACTACCACTCACACTCGCTTACCTAGAACCTACTTACACTACCACTCACACTCGCTTACCTAGAACCTACTTACACCACCACTCACACTCGCTTACCTAGAACCTACTTACACTACCACTCACACTCGCTTACCTAGAACCTACTTACACTACCACTCACACTCACTTACCTAGAACCTACTTACACTACCACTCACACTCGCTTACCTAGAACCTACTTACACTACCACTCACACTCGCTTACCTAGAACCTGCTTACTACCACTCACACTCGCTTACCTAGAACCTGCTTACACTACCACTCACACTCGCTTACCTAGAACCTGCTTACACTACCACTCACACTCGCTTACCTAGAACCTACTTACACTACCACTCACACTCGCTTACCTAGAACCTGCTTACACTACACTCACACTCGCTTACCTAGAACCACTGCTACACTACCACTCCACACTCGCTTACCTAGAACCTTCTACACACCACTCACACTCGCTTACCTAGAACCTGCTTACACTACCACTCACACTCGCGCATTACCTAGAACCTGCTTACACTACCACTCTCACACTCGCTTACCTAGAACCTACTTACACTACCACTCACACTCGCTTACCTAGATACCTGCTTACACTACACACTCACACTCGCTTACCTAGAACCTACTTACACCACCACTCTCACACTCGCTTACCTAGAATCTGCTTACACTTCCACTCACCACTCGCTTACCTAGAAACCTACTTACACACCACTCACACTCGCTTACCTAGAATCTGCTTACACTAACCACTCACACTCGCTTACCTAGAACCTACTTACACCACCACTCACACTCGCTTACCTAGAATCTGCTACCCTACCACTCAACACCGCTTACCTAGAATCTACTTACACTACCACTCACACTCGCTTACCTTGAACCTACTTACACCACCCACTCACCTCGCTTACCTAGAACACTACTTACACTACCACTCACACTCGCTTACCTAGAACCTAATTACACTACACTCACACTCACTTACCTAGAACCTAACTTCACTACCACTCACACTCGTCTACCTAGAACCTGCTTACACTAACCACTCACACTCGCTCTACCTAGAACCTGCTTACACTACCACTCACACTCGCTTACCTAGAACCTACTTACACCACCACTCACACTCGCTCTACCTAGAACACTGCTGTACACTACCACTCACACTCGCTTACCTAGAACCTGCTTACACTATCCCACTCACACTCGCTTACCTAGAACCTACTTACACCACCACTCACACTCGACTTACCTAGAACCTACTTACACCACCACTCACACTTGCTTACCTAGAAACCTGCTTACACTACACTCACACTCGCTTACCACTCACACTCGCTTACTAGAACCTACTTACCAACACTCACACTCGCTTACCTAGAACCTGCTTACACACCACTCACACTCGCTTACCTAGAACCTGCTTACACTCACCATCACACTCGCTTACCTAGAACCTGCTTACACTACACTCCCACTCGCTTACCTAGAACCTACTTACAACACCACTCACACTCGCTTACCTAGAACCTGCCTAACACTACCACTCACACTCGACTTACCTAGAACCTGCTTACACTACCACTCACACTCGCTTACCTAGAACATACTACTTACACCTACACTCACACTCGCCTTACCTAGAACCGGCTTACACTACCACTCACACTCGCTTACCTAGAACCTACTTTACAACCACACTCACACTCGCTTACCTAGAATTGCTTACACTACCACTCCACTCTCAGCTTACCTAGAACCTACTTACACCACCACTCAACACTCGATTACCTAGAACCTACTTACACCACCACTCACACTCGCTTACCTAAACCTACTTACACTACACTCACACTCGCTTACCTAGAACCTGCTTACACTACCACTCACACTCGCTTACCTAGAACCCACTTACACCACCACTCACACTCGCTTACCTAGAATCTGCTTACACTACCACTCACACTCGCTTACCTAGAATCTACTTACACTACCACTCACACTCGCTTACCTAGAACCTACTTACACCACCACTCACACTCGCTTACCTATAACCTACTTACACTACCACTCACACTCGCTTACCTAGAACCTACTTACACTACCACTCACACTCACTTACCTAGAACCTACTTACACTACAACTCACACTCGCTTACCTAGAACCTACTTACACTACCACTCACACTCAGTTATCTACAACCTGCTTACACTACCACTCTCACACTCAGTTATCTACAACCTGCTTACACTACCACTCACACTCGCTTACCTAGAACCTGCTTACACTACCACTCACACTCGCTTACCTAGAACCTGCTTACACTACCACTCACACTCGCTTACCTAGAACCTACTTACACTACCACTCACACTCGCTTACCTAGAACCTGCTTACACTACCACTCACACTCGCTTACCTAGAACCTACTTACACCACCACTCACACTCGCTTACCTAGAACCTGCTTACACTACCACTCACACTCGCTTACCAGGAACCTACTTACACCACCACTCACACTCGCTTACCTAGAACCTACTTACACCACCACTCACACTCGCTTACTTAGAACCTACTTACACTACCACTCACACTCGCTTACCTAGAACCTACTTACACTACCACTCACACTCGCTTACCAGGAACCTACTTACACCACCACTCACACTCGCTTACCTAGAACCTACTTACACCACCACTCACACTCGCTTACCTAGAACCTACTTACACTACCACTCACACTCGCTTACCTAGAACCTACTTACACCACCACTCACACTCGCTTACCTAGAACCTACTTACACTACCACTCCACTACCGCTTACCTAGAACCTGCTTACACTACCACTCACACTCGCTTACCTAGAACCTACTTACACCACCACCACTCACACTCGCTTACCTAGAATCTGCTTACACCACCACTCACACTCGCTTACCTAGAACCTGCTTACACCACCACTCACACTCACTTACCTAGAACCTACTTACACCACCACTCACACTCGCTTACCTAGAATCTGCTTACACCACCACTCACACTCGCTTACCTAGAATCTGCTTACACTACCACTCACACTCGCTTACCAGGAACCTACTTACACCACCACTCACACTCGCTTACCTAGAACCTACTTACACCACCACTCACACTCGCTTACCTAGAACCTGCTTACACACCACCACTCACACTCGCTTACCTAGAACCTACTTACACCACCACTCACACTCGCTTACCTAGAATCTGCTTACACCACCACTCACACTCGCTTACCTAGAACCTGCTTACACCACCACTCACACTCACTTACCTAGAACCTACTTACACCACCACTCACACTCGCTTACCTAGAATCTGCTTACACCACCACTCACACTCGCTTACCTAGAATCTGCTTACACTACCACTCACACTCGCTTACCAGGAACCTACTTACACCACCACTCACACTCGCTTACCTAGAACCTACTTACACCACCACTCACACTCGCTTACCTAGAACCTACTTACACCACCACTGACACTCGCTTACCTAGAACCTACTTACACTACCACTCACACTCGCTTACCTACAACCTACTTACACTACCACTCACACTCGCTTACCTAGAACCTACTTACACTACCACTCACACTCAGTTATCTAGAGCCTACTTACACTACCACTCACACTCGCTTACCTAGAATCTGCTTACATTACCACTCACACTCGCTTACCAGGAACCTACTTACACTACCACTCACACTCGCTTACCTAGAACCTACTTACACTACCACTCACACTCACTTACCTAGAACCTACTTACACTACCACTCACACTCGCTTACCTAGAACCTACTTACACTACCACTCACACTCGCTTACCTAGAACCTACTTACACTACCACTCACACTCGCTTACCTAGAACCTGCTTACACTACCACTCACACTCGCTTACCTAGAACCTATTTACACTACCACTCACACTCGCTTACCTAGAACCTACTTACACTACCACTCACACTCGCTTACCTAGAACCTGCTTACACTACACTCACACTCGCTTACCTAGAACCTATTTACACTACCACTCACACTCGCTTACCTAGAACCTACTTACACTACCACTCACACTCGCTTACCTAGAACCTACTTACAACCACCACTCACACTCAGTTATCTACAACCTGCTTATACTACCACTCACACTGTTATCTACAACCTGCTCACACTAGTTTCAAGTTTTCAAGTTTCACGTTTATTTGTCATTTGCACATCATGTCAGGACATAACATGCATTGAAATGTTTGGGGTGAGACTCAGATAAAACTCTACAGCAGGGCAGCATTATAATGTAAAACAGTGCAAACACACAATAAATAGACAATATTAAAGTAAAAATAAGCTAAAAATATACATATAGTTATACTGAAATATATAAAGGACTATACAATACACAAGATATATACATAGGATATACAGGAGGACATCTGTGAAAAATGTTGCATAGGCAGGTTCTAAGTAGATATATTCATTAAAGTGACTTAGTGATATTGTCCATAGCAGCGATATCAGAATAAATAATATAAAGTGTAACAATGTGCAGTGGTCAAGTGAACGGTATTGGGGTCTTTCAGCCTCACAGTTTGTTCAGGAGCCTGACAGCCTGAGGGTAGAAGCTGTTCAGTAGGCGTTGTTTTGGCCTGGATGCTGCGGAATCTCCTGCCTGATGGCAGTATGGTGAACAGGCCGTGTGCTGGGTGACCGCTGTCTGACCTGATCTTCTGGATTTTCCTCAGGCAGCGGGACTGATAGATGTCCTGTAAGGCTGGTAGTTTGTTCCTCAGGCAGCGGGTGATAGATGTCCTGTAAGGCTGGTAGTTTGTTCCTCAGGCAGCGGGACTGGTAGATGTCCTGTAAGGCTGGTAGTTTGTTCCTCAGGCAGCGGGACTGGTAGATGTCCTGTAAGGCTGGTAGTTTGTTCCTCAGGCAGCGGGACTGGTAGATGTCCTGTAAGGCTGGTAGTTTGTTCCTCAGGCAGCGGGACTGGTAGATGTCCTGTAAGGCTGGTAGTTTGTTCCTATGAGCGGGACTGTAGATGTCGTAAGGCTGGTAGGCCTTGTCCTCAGGCAGTGCAGCTGCCGTACCAGACAGTGATGCAGCCCGTTAGGATGCTCTCTATAGTGCATCTATAGAAGCTGGTGAGGAGATCAGGAGGCAGTCCAAACTTCCTGAGCCTGCGCAGGAAGAAGAGACGCTGACGGGCACATCTCACAATCGTGTTAGTGTGGAGGGACCAGGTGAGGTCATCAGAGAGGTGAACGCCGAGGAACTTAACACTGCTGACTCTCTCCACTTCAGCCCCGTTGATGTAAAGGGGAGAGTGACCACCCTTCTGCTGCTTCCTGTAGTCCACAATCATCTCCTTCGTTTTGCTGATGTTTAGACGGAGATTGTTGTCGTGGCTCCACTCTGACAGAGCGCTGACCTCGTCTCTATAGGCTGTTTCATCTCCATCTGTGATGAGGCCTAGGATGGTAGTGTCATCAGCGAATTTGAAGATGAGGTTGGAGGAGTGTTTGGCTACACATTCATTAGTGTACAGGGAGTACAGGAGGGGGCTGAGTACACATCCCTGGGGGGCCCCCGTGCTCAGAGTCAGAGTGGAAGAGATGCTGTCACCCACCCTCACCACCTGCTGTCTGCTCGTCAGGAAGTCCAGTATCCAGTTGCCCAAGTCTTTGAGCTTCGGGATGAGTTTGGCTGGGATGATTGTGTTGAATGCTGAGCTGTAATCTATGAACAGCTTCTCACATACGTGTTCTTTCTGTCCAAGTGTGAGAGAGCAGTGTGTACAGTTGTGCAATGGCTTACCTAGAACCTACTTACACTACCACTCACACTCGCTTACCTAGAACCTACTTACACCACCACTCACTCAGTTATCTAGAACCTACTTACATTACCACTCACACTCAGTTATCTAGAACCTACTTACATTACCACTCACACTCAGTTATCTACAACCTGCTTACACTACCACTCACACTCGCTTACCTAGAACCTGCTTACACTACCACTCACACTCGCTTACCTAGAACCTGCTCCACTACCACTCACACTCGCTTACCTAGAACCTACTTACACCACCACTCACACTCGCTTACCTAGAACCTACTTACACCACCACTCACACTCGCTTACCTAGAACCTGCTTACACTACCACTCACACTCGCTTACCTAGAACCTGCTTACACTACCACTCACACTCGCTTACCTAGAACCTATTTACACCACCACTCACACTCACTTACCTAGAACCTGCTTACACTACCACTCACACTCGCTTACCTAGAACCTACTTACACTACACTCACACTCGCTTACCTAGAACCTGCTTACACTACCACTCACACTCGCTTACACTACCACTCACACTCGCTTACCTAGAACCTACTTACACTACCACTCACACTCTCTTACCTAGAACCTGCTTACACCACCACTACACACTCGCTTACCTAGAACCTGCTTACACTACCACTCACACTCGCTTACCTAGAACCTGCTTACACTACCACTCACACTCGCTACCTAGAACCTACTTACACTACCACTCACCCTCGCTTACCTAGAACCTGCTTACACTACCACTCACACTCGCTTACCTAGAACCTACTTACACCACCACTCACACTCGCTTACCTAGAATCTGCTTACACTACCACTCACACTCGCTTACCTAGAACCTACTTACACCACCACTCACACTCGCTTACCTAGAACCTACTTACACCACCACTCCACACTCCTACCTAGAACCTACTTACACTACCACTCACACTCGCTTACCTAGAACCTACTTACACCACCACTCACACTCCTTACCTAGAACCTACTTACACTACCACTCACACTCACTCGCTTACTAGAACCTGCTTACTACCACTCACACTCACGCTTACCTAGAACCCACTTACACCACCACTCACACTCGCTTACCTAGAATCTGCTTACACTACCACTCACACTCGCTTACCTAGAATCTGCTTACACTACCACTCACACTCGCTTACCTAGAACCTACTTACACACCACTCACACTCGCTTACCTAGAACCTACTTACACTACCACTCACACTCGCTTACCTAGAACCTACTTACACTACCACTCACACTCACTTACCTAGAACCTACTTACACTACCACTCACACTCGCTTACCTAGAACCTGCTTACACTACCACTCACACTCGCTTACCTAGAACCTGCTTACACTACCACTCACACTCGCTTACCTAGAACCTGCTTACACTACCACTCACACTCGCTTACCTAGAACCTACTTACACCACCACTCACACTCGCTTACCTAGAACCTGCTTACACTACCACTCACACTCGCTTACCTAGAACCTGCTTACACTACCACTCACACTCGCTTACCTAGAACCTACTTACACCACCACTCACACTCGCTTACCTAGAACCTACTTACACCACCACTCACACTCGCTTACCTAGAACCTACTTACACTACCACTCACACTCTCTTACACTACCACTCACACTCGCTTACCTAGAACCTACTTACACTACCACTCACACTCGCTTACCTAGAACCTGCTTACACCACCACTCACACTCGCTTACCTAGAACCTGCTTACACTACCACTCACACTCGCTTACCTAGAACCTGCTTACACTACCACTCCCACTCGCTTACCTAGAACCTACTACTTACACCACACTCACACTCGCTTACCTAGAACCTGCTACACTACCACTCACACTCGCTTACCTAGAACCTGCTTACACTACCACTCACACACTCGCTTTACCTAGAACCTACTTACACTACCACTCACACTCGCTTACCTAGAACCTACTTACACCACCACTCACACTCGCTTACCTAGAACCTACTTACACTACCACTCACACTCGCTTACCTAGAACCTACTTACACTACCACTCACACTCACTTACCTAGAACCTACTTACACTACCACTCACACTCGCTTACCTAGAACCTACTTACACTACCACTCACACCTCGCTTACCTAGAACCTGCTTACACTACCACTCACACTCGCTTACCTAGAACCTGCTTACACTACCACTCACACTCGCTTACCTAGAACCTTACACTACCACTCACACTCGCTTACCTAGAACCTACTTACACTACCACTCACACTCGCTTACCTAGAACCTGCTTACACTACCACTCACACTCGCTTACCTAGAACCTACTTACACCACCACTCACACTCGCTTACCTAGAACCTGCTTACACTACCACTCACACTCGCTTACCTAGAACCTACTTACACCACCACTCACACTCGCTTACCTAGAATCTGCTTACACTACCACTCCACACTCGCTTACCTAGAACCTACTTACACCACCACTCACACTCGCTTACCTAGAACCTACTTACACCACCACTCACACTCGCTTACCTAGAACCTACTTACACTACCACTCACACTCGCTTACCTAGAACCTGCTTACACTACCACTCACACTCGCTTACCTAGAACCCACTTACACCACCACTCACACTCGCTTACCTAGAATCTGCTTACACTACCACTCACACTCAGCTTACCGCTACCTAGAATCTACTTACACTACCACTCACCACTCGCTTACCTAGAACCTACTTACACCACCACTCACACTCGCTTACCTAGAACCTACTTACACTACCACTCACACTCGCTTACCTAGAACCTACTTACACTACCACTCACACTCGCTTACCTAGAACCTACTTACACTACCACTCACACTCGCTTACCTAGAACCTGCTTACACTACCACTCACACACTCGCTTACCTAGAACCTGCTTACACTACCACTCACACTCGCTTACCTAGAACCTACTTACACCACCACTCACACTCGCTTACCTAGAACCTGCTTACACTACCACTCACACTCGCTTACCTAGAACCTGCTTACACTACCACTCACACTCGCTTACCTAGAACCTACTTACACCACCACTCACACTCGCTTACCTAGAACCTACTTACACCACCACTCACACTCGCTTACCTAGAACCTGCTTACACTACCACTCACACTCGCTTACCTAGAACCACTTACACTACCACTCACACTCGCTTACCTAGAACCTGCTTACACCACCACTCACACTCGCTTACCTAGAACCTGCTTACACTACCACTCACACTCGCTTACCTAGAACCTGCTTACACTACCACTCACACTCTCCGCTCACCAACACACCTCTCGCTTACCTAGAACCTACTTACACCACCACTCACACTCGCTTACCTAGAACCTACTTACACTACCACTCACACTCGCTTACATAGAACCTGCTTACACTACCACTCACACTCGCTTACCTAGAACCCACTTTACACACCACTCACACTCGCTTACCTAGAAATGCTTCACTACCACTCACACTCGCTTACCTAGAATCATACTTACACTACTCACATCGCTTACCTAGAACCTAAATACTCACCACTCACACTCGCTTACCTAGAACCTACTTACACTACCACTCACACTCGCTTACCTAGTACCTACTTACTACCACTCACACTCACTTACCTAGAACCTACTTACACTACAACTCACACTCGCTTACCTAGAACCTACTTACACTACCACTCACACTCAGTTATCTACAACCTGCTTACACTACCACTCACACTCAGTTATCTACAACCTGCTTACACTACCACTCACACTCGCTTACCTAGAACCTGCTTACACTACCACTCACACTCGCTTACCTAGAACCTGCTTACACTACTCTCACACTCGCTTACCTAGAACCTATTACACTACCACTCACACTCGCTTACCTAGAACCTGCTTACACAACCACTCAACTCGCTTACCTAGAACCTACTACACCACCACTCACACTCGCTTACCTAGAACCTGCTTACACTACCACTCACACTCGCTTACCAGGAACCTACTTACACCACCACTCACACTCGCTTACCTAGAACCTACTTACACCACCACTCACACTCGCTTACTTAGAACCTACTTACACTACCACTCACACTCGCTTACTAAACCTACTTACACTACCACTCACACTCGCTTACCAGGAACCTACTTACACCACCACTCACACTCGCTTACCTGATAACCTACTTATACACCACCACTCACACTCGCTTACCTAGAACCTACTTACACTACCACTCACACTCGCTTACCTAGAACCTACTTCCACCACTCACACTCGCTTACCTAGAACCTACTTACACTACCACTCACACTCGCTTACCTAGAACCTGCTTACATACTCTCACACTCGCTTACTTCTAGAACCTACTTACACCACCACTCACACTCGCTTACCTAGAATCTGCTTACACCACCACTCACACTCGCTTACCTAGAACCTGCTTACACACCACTCACACTCACTTACCTAGAACCTACTTACACCACCACTCACACTCGCTTACCTAGAATCTGCTTACACCACCACTCACACTCGCTACCTAGAATCTGCTTACACTACCACTCACACTCGCTTACCCAGGAACCTACTTACACCACCACTCACACTCGCTTACCTAGAACCTACTTACACACCACTCACACTCGCTTACCTAGAACCTGCTTACACTACCACTCACACTCGCTTACCTAGAACCTACTTACACCACCACTCACACTCGCTTACCTAGAATCTGCTTACACCACCACTCACACTCGCTTACCTAGAGACCTGCTTACACCACCACTCACACTCACTTACCTAGAACCTACTTACACCACCACTCACCTCGCTTACCTAGAATCTGCTTACACCACCACTCACACTCGCTTACCTAATCTGCTTACACTACCACTCACATCGCTTACCAGGAACCTACTTACACCACACTCACACTCGCTTACCTAGAACCTACTTACACCACCACTCACACTCGCTTACCTAGAACCTACTTACACCACCACTGACACTCGCTTACCTAGAACCTACTTACACTACCACTCACACTCGCTTACCTACAACCTACTTACACTACCACTCACACTCGCTTACCTAGAACCTACTTACACTACCACTCACACTCAGTTATCTAGAGCTACTTACACTACCACTCACACTCGCTTACCTAGAATATCTGCTTACATTACCACTCCACTCGCTTACCAGGAACCTACTTACACCACCACTCACACTCGCTTACCTAGAACCTACTTACACACCACTGACACTCGCTTACCTAGACCTACTTACACTACCACTCACATCGCTTACCTAGAACCTACTTACACTACCACTCACACTCGCTTACCTAGAACCTACTTACACTCCACTCACACTCGCTTACCTAGAACCTACTTACACTACACTCACACTCGCTTACCTAGAACCTAACTTACACAACCACTCCACTACCTTACTAGAACCTACTTACACTACCACTCACATCACTTTACCTAGAACCTACTTACACTACCACTCACACTCGCTTACCTAGAACTACTTACACTACCACTCACACTCGCTTACCTAGAACCTACTTACACTACACTCACACTCACTTACCTAGAACCTGCTTACACTACCACTCACATCGCTTACCTAGAACCTACTTACACTACCACTCACACTCGCTTACCTAGAACCTACTTACACTACCACTCACACTCGCTTACCTAGAACCTGCTTACACTACCACTCACACTCGCTTACCTAGAACCTATTTACACTACCACTCACACTCGCTTACCTAACCTACTTACACTACCACTCACACTCGCTTACCTAGAACCTGCTTACACTACACTCACACTCGCTTACTAGAACCTATTTACACTACACTCACACTCGCTTACCTAGAACCTACTTACACTACCACTCACACTCGCTTACCTAGAACCTACTTACACCACCACTCACACTCAGTTATCTACAACCTGCTTATACTACCACTCACACTGTTATCTACAACCTGCTCACACTAGTTTCAAGTTTTCAAGTTTCAAGTTTATTTGTCATTTGCACATCATGTCAGGACATAACATGCATTGAAATGTTTGGGGTGAGACTCAGATAAAACTCTACAGCAGGGCAGCATTATAATGTAAAACAGTGCAAACACACAATAAATAGACAATATTAAAGTAAAAATAAGCTAAAAATATACATATAGTTATACTGAAATATATAAAGGACTATACAATACACAAGATATATACATAGGATATACAGGAGGGTCATCTGTGAAAAATGTTGCATAGGCAGGTTCTAAGTAGATATATTCATTAAAGTGACTTAGTGATATTGTCCATAGCAGCGATATCAGAATAAATAATATAAAGTGTAACAATGTGCAGTGGTCAAGTGAACGGTATTGGGGTCTTTCAGCCTCACAGTTTGTTCAGGAGCCTGACAGCCTGAGGGTAGAAGCTGTTCAGTAGGCGGTTGTTTTGGCCTGGATGCTGCGGAATCTCCTGCCTGATGGCAGTATGGTGAACAGGCCGTGTGCTGGGTGACCGCTGTCTGACCTGATCTTCTGGATTTTCCTCAGACAGCGGGACTGGTAGATGTCCTGTAAGGCTGGTAGTTTGTTCCTCAGGCAGCGGACTGGTAGATGTCCTGTAAGGCTGGTAGTTTGTTCCTCAGGCAGCGGACTGGTAGATGTCCTGTAAGGCTGTAGTTTGTTCCTCAGGCAGCGGGACTGGTAGATGTCCTGTAAGGCTGGAGTTTGTTCCTCAGGCAGCGGGACTGGTAGATGTCCTGTAAGGCTGGTAGTTTGTTCCTCAGGCAGCGGGACTGGTAGATGTCCTGTAAGGCTGGTAGTTTGTTCCTATGCATGACTGCTAGATGTCCTTAAGGCTGTAGTTTGTTCTCAGGCAGTGCAGCTGCCGTACCAGACAGTGATGCAGCCCGTTAGGATGCTCTCTATAGTGCATCTATAGAAGCTGGTGAGGAGATCAGGAGGCAGTCCAAACTTCCTGAGCCTGCGCAGGAAGAAGAGACGCTGACGGGCACATCTCACAATCGTGTTAGTGTGGAGGGACCAGGTGAGGTCATCAGAGAGGTGAACGCCGAGGAACTTAACACTGCTGACTCTCTCCACTTCAGCCCCGTTGATGTAAAGGGAGAGTGACCGCCCTTCTGCTGCTTCCTGTAGTCCACAATCATCTCCTTCGTTTTGCTGATGTTTAGACGGAGATTGTTGTCGTGGCTCCACTCTGACAGAGCGCTGACCTCGTCTCTATAGGCTGTTTCATCTCCATCTGTGATGAGGTCTAGGATGGTAGTGTCATCAGCGAATTTGAAGATGAGGTTGGAGGAGTGTTTGGCTACACATTCATTAGTGTACAGGGAGTACAGGAGGGGGCTGAGTACACATCCCTGGGGGGCCCCCGTGCTCAGAGTCAGAGTGGAAGAGATGCTGTCACCCACCCTCACCACCTGCTGTCTGCTCGTCAGGAAGTCCAGTATCCAGTTGCCCAAGTCTTTGAGCTTCGGGATGAGTTTGGCTGGGATGATTGTGTTGAATGCTGAGCTGTAATCTAGAACAGCTTCTCACATACGTGTTCTTTCTGTCAAGTGTGAGAGAGCAGTGTGTACAGTGTGCATGGCTTCCTAGAACCTACTTACACTACCACTCACACTCGCTTACCTAGAACCTACTTACACCACCACTCACTCAGTTATCTAGAACCTACTTACATTACCACTCACACTCAGTTATCTAGAACCTACTTACATTACCACTCACACTCAGTTATCTACAACCTGCTTACACTACCACTCACACTCGCTTACCTAGAACCTGCTTACACTACCATCACACTCGCTTACCTAGAACCTGCTTACACTCCACTCACACTCGCAATACCTGAACCTACTACACCACCACTCACACTCGCTTACCTAGAACCTACTTACACCACCACTCACACTCGCTTACCTAGAACCTGCTTACACTACCACTCACACTCGCTTACCTAGAACCTGCTTACACTACCACTCACACTCGCTTACCTAGAACCTATTTACACACCACTCACACTCACTTACCTAGAACCTGCTTACACTACCACTCACACTCGCTTACTAGAACCTACTTACACTACCACTCACACTCGCTTACCTAGAACCTGCTTACACTACCACTCACACTCGCTTACACTACCACTCACACTCGCTTACCTAGAACCTACTTACACTACCACTCACACTCGCTTACCTAGAACCTGCTTACACCACACTCACACTCGCTTACCTAGAACCTGCTTACACTACCACTCACACTCGCTTACCTAGAACCTGCTTACACTACCACTCACACTCGCTTACCTAGAACCTGCTTACACTACCACTCACACTCGCTTACCTAGAACCTGCTTACACTACCAACTCACACTCGCTTACCTAGAACCCACTTACACCACCACTCACACTCGCTTACCTAGAATCTGCTTACACTACCACTCACACTCGCTTACCTAGAATCTACTTACACTACCTCACACTCGCTTACCTAGACCTACTTACACACCACTCACACTCGCTTACCTAGAACCTACTTACACTACCACTCACACTCACCTAGAACCTACTTACACTACCACTCACACTCACTTACCTAGAACCTACTTACACTACCACTCACACTCGCTTACCTAGAACCTACTTACACTACCACTCACACTCAGTTATCTACAACCTGCTTACACTACCACTCACACTCAGTTATCTACAACCTGCTTACACTTCCACTCAACTCGCTTACCTAGAACCTGCTTACACTACCACTCAACACTCGCTTACCTAGAACCTGCTTACACTACACTCACACATCGCTTACCTAGAACCTACTTACACTACCACTCACACTCGCTTACCTAGAACCTGCTTACACTACCACTCACACTCGCTTACCTAGTACCCTCTTACACCACCACTCACACTCGCTTACCTAGAACCTGCTTACACTACCACTCACACTCGCTTACCAGGAACCTACTTACACCACCACTCACACTCGCTTACCTAGAACCTACTTACACCACCACTCACACTCGCTTACTTAGAACCTACTTACACTACCACTCACACTCGCTTACCTAGAACCTACTTACACTACCACTCACTCGCTTACCAGGAACCTACTTACACCACCACACACTCGCTTACCTAGAAACCTACTTACACCACCACTCACACTCGCTTACCTAGAACCTACTTACACTACCACTCACACTCGCTTACCTAGAACCTACTTACACCACCACTCACACTCGCTTACCTAGAACCTACTTACACTACCACTCACACTCGCTTACCTAGAACCTGCTTACACTACACTCACACTCGCTTACCTAGAACCTACTTACACCACCACTCACACTCGCTTACCTAGAATCTGCTTAACACCACTCCACACTCGCTTACCTAGAACCTGCTTACTCCACACTCACACTCACTTACCTAGAACCTACTTACACCACCACTCACACTCGCTTACCTAGAATCTGCTTACACCACCACTCACACTCGCTTACCTAGAATCTGCTTACACTACCACTACACACTCGCTTACCAGGAACCTACTTACACCACTCACCACACTCGCTTACCTAGAACCTACTTACACCACACTCACACTCGCTTACCTAGAACCTGCTTACACTACCACTCACACTCGCTTACCTAGAACCTACTTACTACACCACTCACACTCGCTTACCTAGAATCTGCTTACACCACCACTCACACTCGCTTACCTAGAACTGCTTACACCACCACTCACACTCACTTACCTAGAACCTACTTACACCACCACTCACACTCGCTTACCTAGAATCTGCTTACACCACCACTCACACTCGCTTACCTAGAATCTGCTTACACTACACTCACACTCGCTTACCAGGAACCTACTTACACCACCACTCACACTCGCTTACCTAGAACCTACTTACACCACCACTCACACTCGCTTACCTAGAACCTACTTACACCACCACTGACACTCGCTTACCTAGAACCTATACTACCACTCACACTCGCTTACCTACAACCTACTTACACTACCACTCACACTCGCTTACCTAGAACCTACTTACACTACCACTCACACTCAGTTATCTAGAGCCTACTTACACTACCACTCACACTCGCTTACCTAGAATCTGCTTACATTACCACTCACACTCGCTTACCAGGAACCTACTTACACCACCACTCACACTCGCTTACCTAGAACCTACTTACACCACCACTGACACTCGCTTACCTAGAACCTACTTACACTACCACTCACACTCGCTTACCTAGAACCTACTTACACTACCACTCACACTCGCTTACCTAGAACCTACTTATCACTACCACTCACACTCGCTTACCTAGAACCTACTTACACTACCACTCACACTCGCTTACCTAGAACCTACTTACACTACCACTCACACTCATTACCTAGAACCTACTTACACTACCACTCACAACTCGCTTACCTAGAACCTACTTACACTACCACTCACACTCGCTTACTAGAACCTACTTACACTACCACTCACACTCACTTACCTAGAACCTACTTACACTACCACTCACACTCGCTTACCTAGAACCTACTTACACTCCACTCACACTCGCTTACCTAGAACCTACTTACACTACCACTCACACTCGCTTACCTAGAACCTGCTTACACTACCACTCACACTCGCTTACCTAGAACCTATTTACACTACCACTCACACTCGCTTACCTAGAACCTACTTACACTACCACTCACACTCGCTTACCTAGAACCTGCTTACACTACCACTCACACTCGCTTACCTAGAACCTATTTACACTACCACTCACCTCGCTTACCTAGAACCTACTTACACCACTCACACTCGCTTACCTAGAACCTACTTACACCACCACTCACACTCAGTTATCTACAACCTGCTTTACTTACACTCACACTGTTATCTACAACCTGCTCACACTAGTTTCAAGTTTTCAAGTTTCAAGTTTATTTGTCATTTGCACATCATGTCAGGACATAACATGCATTGAAATGTTTGGGGTGAGACTCAGATAAAACTCTACAGCAGGGCAGCATTATAATGTAAAACAGTGCAAACACACAATAAATAGACAATATTAAAGTAAAAATAAGCTAAAAATATACATATAGTTATACTGAAATATATAAAGGACTATACAATACACAAGATATATACATAGGATATACAGGAGGGTCATCTGTGAAAAAATGTTGCATAGGCAGGTTCTAAGTAGATATATTCATTAAAGTGACTTAGTGATATTGTCCATAGCAGCGATATCAGAATAAATAATATAAAGTGTAACAATGTGCAGTGGTCGAGTGAACGGTATTGGGGTCTTTCAGCCTCACAGTTTGTTCAGCTGAGCCTGACAGCCTGTGGGTAGAAGCTGTTCAGTAGGCGGGTTGTTTTGGCCTGGATGCTGCGGAATCTCCTGCCTGATGGCAGTATGGTGAACAGGCCGTGTGCTGGGTGACCGCTGTCTGACCTGATCTTCTGGATTTTCCTCACAGGGACTGATAGATGTCCTGTAAGGCTGGTAGTTTGTTCCTCAGGCAGCGGACTGTAGATGTCCTGTAAGGCTGGTAGTTTGTTCCTCAGGCAGCGGACTGGTAGATGTCCTGTAAGGCTGTAGTTTGTTCCTCAGGCAGCGGGACTGGTAGATGTCCTGTAAGGCTGGTAGTTTGTTCCTCAGGCAGCGGGACTGATGTCCTGTAAGGCTGGTAGTTTGTTCCTCAGGCAGCGGGACTGGTAGATGTCCTGTAAGGCTGGTAGTTTGTTCCTATGCAGCGGGACTGGTAGATGTCTGTAGGCCTTGGTAGTTTGTTCTCAGGCAGTGCAGCTGCCGTACCAGACAGTGATGCAGCCCGTTAGGATGCTCTCTATAGTGCATCTATAGAAGCTGGTGAGAGATCAGGAGGCAGTCCAAACTTCCTGAGCCTGCGCAGGAAGAAGAGACGCTGACGGGCACATCTCACAATCGTGTTAGTGTGGAGGGACCAGGTGAGGTCATCAGAGAGGTGAACGCCGAGGAACTTAACACTGCTGACTCTCTCCACTTCAGCCCCGTTGATGTAAAGGGGAGTGACCACCCTTCTGCTGCTTCCTGTAGTCCACAATCATCTCCTTCGTTTTGCTGATGTTTAGACGGAGATTGTTGTCGTGGCTCCACTCTGACAGAGCGCTGACCTCGTCTCTATAGGCTGTTTCATCTCCATCTGTGATGAGGCCTAGGATGGTAGTGTCATCAGCGAATTTGAAGATGAGGTTGGAGGAGTGTTTGGCTACACATTCATTAGTGTACAGGGATTACAGGAGGGGCTGAGTACACATCCCTGGGGGGCCCCCGTGCTCAGAGTCAGAGTGGAAGAGATGCTGTCACCCACCCTCACCACCTGCGGTCTGCTCGTCAGGAAGTCCAGTATCCAGATGCAAGTCTTTGAGCTTCGGGATGAGTTTGGCTGGGATGATTGTGTTGAATGCTGAGCTGTAATCTATGAACAGCTTCTCACATACGTGTTCTTTCTGTCCAAGTGTGTGAGAGAGCAGTGTGTACAGTTGTGCAATGGCTTACCTAGAACCTACTTACACTACCACTCACACTCGCTTACCTAGAACCTACTTACACCACCACTCACTCAGTTATCTAGAACCTACTTATTACCACTCACACTCAGTTATCTAGAACCTACTTACATTACCTCACACCTCAGTTATCTACAACCTGCTTACACTACCACTCACACGCTTACCTAGAACCTGCTTACACTACCCTCTCACACTCGCTTACCTAGAACCTACTTACACCACCACTCACACTCGCTTACCTAGAACCTACTTACACCAACACTCACACTCGCTTACCTAGAACCTGCTTACACTACCACTCACACTCGCTTACCTAGAACCTGCTTACACTACCACTCTCACTCGCTTACCTAGAACCTATTTACACCACCACTCACACTCACTTACCTAGAACCTGCTTACACTACCACTCACACTCGCTTACCTAGAACTACTTACACTACCACTCACACTCGTACCTAGAACCTGCTTACACTACCACTCACACTCGCTTACACTACCACTCACACTCGCTTACCTAGAACCTACTTACACTACCACTCACACTCGCTTACCTAGAACCTGCTTACACCACCACTCACACTCGCTTACCTAGAACCTGCTTACACTACCACTCACACTCGTTACCTAGAACCTGCTTACACTACCACTCACACTCGCTTACCTAGAACCTACTTACACTACCACTCACACTCGTTACCTAGAACCTGCTTACACTACCACTCACACTCGCTTACCTAGAACTACTTACACCACCACTCACACTCGCTTACCTAGAATCTGCTTACACTACCACTCACACTCGCTTACCTAGAACCTACTTACACCACCACTCACACTCGCTTACCTAGAACCACTTACACCACCACTCACACTCGCTTACCTAGAACCTACTTACACTACCACTCACACTCGCTTACCTAGAACCTACTTACACCACTCACACACGCTTACCTAGAACCTACTTACACTACCACTCACACTCGCTTACTTAGAACCTGCTTACACTACCACTCACACTCGCTTACCTAGAACCCACTTACACCACCACTCACATCGCTTACTAGAATCTGCTTACACTACCACTCACACTCGCTTACCTAGAATCTGCTTACACTACCACTCACACTCGCTTACCTAGAACCTACTTACACCACCACTCACACTCGCTTACCTAGAACCTACTTACACTACCACTCACACTCGCTTACCTAGAACCTACTTACACTACCACTCACACTCACTTACCTAGAACCTACTTACACTACCACTCACACTCGCTTACCTAGAACCTGCTTACAACTAACTCACACTCGCTTACCTAGAACCTGTTACACTACCACTCACACTCGTTACCTAGAACCTGCTTACACTACCACTCACACTCGCTTACCTAGACCTACTTACACCACCACTCACTCACTCGCTTACCTAGAACCTGCTTACACTACCACTCACACTCGCTTACCTAGAACCTGCTTACACTACCACTCACACTCGCTTACCTAGAACCTACTTACACCACCATCACACCTCGCTTACCTAGAACCTACTTACACACCACTCACATCGTACCTAACCTACTTACACTACTACTCACACTCTCTTACACTACCACTCACACTCGCTTACCTAGAACCTACTTACACTACCACTCACACTCGCTTACCTAGAACCTGCTTACACCACCACTCACACTCGCTTACCTAGAACCTGCTTAACTACCACTCACACTCGCTTACCTAGAACCTGCTTACACTACCACTCCCACTCGCTTACCTAGAACCTACTTACTCCACCACTCACACTCGCTTACCTAGAACCTGCTTACACTACCACTCACACTCGCTTACCTAGAAACCTGCTTACACTACCACTCACACTCGCTTACCTAGAAACCTACTTACACTACCACTCACACTCGCTTACCTAGAACCTGCTTACACTACCACTCACACTCGCTTACCTAGAACCTACTTACAACCACCACTCACACTCGCTTACCTAGAATCTGCTTACACTACCACTCACACTCGCTTACCTAACCTACTTACACCCACTCATCAACTCGCTTACCTAGAACCTACTTACACACCACTCACACTCGCTTACCTAGAACCTACTTACACTACCCTCACACTCGCTTACCTAGAACCTGCTTACACTACCACTCAAACTCGCTTACCTAGACCCACTTACACCACCACTCACACTCGCTTACCTAGAATCTGCTTACACTACCACTCACACTCGCTTACCTAGAATCTACTTACACTACACTCACCACTCGCTTACCTAGAACCTAGTACACACACCAATCACACTCGCTTACCTAGAACCTACTTACACTACCACTCACACTGCTTACCTAGAACCTACTTACACTACATCAACACTTACCTAGAACCTACTTACACTACCATCTCACACTCGCTTACCTAGAACCTACTTACACTACCACTCACACTCGCTTACCTAGAACCTGCTTACTACCACTCACACTCGCTTACCTAGAACCTGCTTACACTCCTCTCACACTCGCTTACCTAGAACCTGCTTACACTACCACTCACACTCGCTTACCTAGAACCTACTTACACTACCACTCACACTCGCTTACCTAGAACCTGCTTACACTCCACTCACACTCGCTTACCTAGAACCTACTTACACCACCACTCACACTCGCTTACCTAGAACCTGCTTACACTACCACTCACACTCGCTTACCAGGAACCTACTTACACCACCACTCACACTCGCTTACCTAGAACCTACTTACACACACCACTCACACTCGCTTATTAGAACCTACTTACACTACCATCACACTCGCTTACCTAGAACTACTTACACTACCACTCACACTCGCTTACCAGGAACCTACTTACCACCACTCACACTCGCTTACCTAGATACTTACACCACCACTCACACTCGCTTACCTAGAACCTACTTACACTACCACTCACACTCGCTTACCTAGAACCTACTTACACCACCACTCACACTCGCTTACTAGAACCTACTTACACTACCACTCACACTCGCTTACTAGAACCTGCTTACACTACCACTCACACTCGCTTACCTAGAACCTACTTACACCACCACTCACACTCGCTTACCTAGAATCTGCTTACACCACCACTCACATCGCTTACTAGAACCTGCTTACACCACCACTCACACTCACTTACCTAGAACCTACTTACACCACCACTCACACTCGCTTACCTAGAATCTGCTTACACCACCACTCACACTCGCTTACCTAGAATCTGCTTACACTACCACACTCGCTTACCAGGAACCTACTTACACCACCACTCACACTCGCTTACCTAGAACCTACTTACACCACCACTCACACTCGCTTACCTAGAACCTGCTTACACTACCACTCACACTCGCTTACCTAGAACCTACTTACACCACCACTCACACTCGCTTACCTAGAATCTGCTTACACCACCTCACTACTCGCTTACCTAGAACCTGCTTACACCACCACTCACACTCTCACTTACCTAGAACCTACTTACACCACTCACACACTCGCTTACCTAGAATCTGCTTACACCACCACTCACACTCGCTTACCTAGAATCTGCTTACACTACCACTCACACACGCTTACCAGGAACCTACTTACACCACCACTCACACTCGCTTACCTAGAACCTACTTACACCACCACTCACACTCGCTTACCTAGAACTACTTACACCACCACTGACACTCGCTTACCTTGAACCTACTTACACTACCACTCACACTCGCTTACCTAGAACCTACTTACACTACCACTCACACTCGCTTACCTATCCTACTTACACTACCACTCACACTCAGTTATCTAGAGCCTACTTACATACTCCATCACCTCTTACCTAGAATCTGCTTACATTACCACTCACACTCGCTTACCAGGAACCTACTTACACCACCACTCACACTCGCTTACCTAGAACCTACTTACACCACCACTGACACTCGCTTACTAGAACCTACTTACACTACCACTCACACTCGCTTACCTAGAACCTACTTACACTACACTCACACTCGCTTACCTAGAACCTACTTACACTACCACTCACACTCGCTTACCTAGAACCTACTTACACTACACTCTCACTCGCTTACCTAGAACCTACTTACACTACCACTCACACCTCTTTACCTAAACCTACTTACACTACCACTCACACTCGCTTACCTAGAACCTACTTACACTACCACTCACATCGCTTTACCTAGAACCTACTTACACCACCACTCACACTCGCTTACCTAGAACCTACTTACACCACCACTCACATCAGTTATCTACAACTGCTTATACTACCACTCACACTGTTATCTACAACCTGCTCACACTAGTTTCAAGTTTTCAAGTTTAGTTTATTTGTCATTTGCACATCATGTCAGGACATAACATGCATTGAAATGTTTGGGGTGAGACTCAGATAAACTCTACAGCAGGGCAGCATTATAATGTAAAACAGTGCAAACACACAATAAATAGACAATATTAAAGTAAAAAAAGCTAAAAATATACATATAGTTATACTGAAATATATAAAGGACCATACAATACACAATATATATACATAGGATATACAGGAGGGTCATCTGTGAAAAATGTTGCATAGGCAGGTTCTAAGTAGATATATTCATTAAAGTGACTTAGTGATATTGTCCATAGCAGCGATATCAGAATAAATAATATAAAGTGTAACAATGTGCAGTGGTCGAGTGAACGGTATTGGGGTCTTTCAGCCTCACAGTTTGTTCAGGAGCCTGACAGCCTGAGGGTAGAAGCTGTTCAGTAGCTGGTTGTTCTGGCCTGGATGCTGCGGAATCTCCTGCCTGATGGCAGTATGGTGAACAGGCCGTGTGCTGGGTGACCGCTGTCTGACCTGATCTTCTGGATTTTCCTCAGGCAGCGGGACTGGTAGATGTCCTGTAAGGCTGGTAGTTTGTTCCTCAGGCAGCGGGACTGGTAGATGTCCTGTAAGGCTGGTAGTTTGTTCCTCAGGCAGCGGGACTGGTAGATGTCCTGTAAGGCTGGTAGTTTGTTCCTCAGGCAGCGGGACTGGTAGATGTCCTGTAAGGCTGGTAGTTTGTTCCTCCAGGCAGTGCAGCTGCCGTACCAGACAGTGATGCAGCCCGTTAGGATGCTCTCTATAGTGCATCTATAGAAGCTGGTGAGGAGATCAGGAGGCAGTCCAAACTTCCTGAGCCTGCGCAGGAAGAAGAGACGCTGACGGGCACATCTCACAATCGTGTTAGTGTGGAGGGACCAGGTGAGGTCATCAGAGAGGTGAACGCCGAGGAACTTAACACTGCTGACTCTCTCCACTTCAGCCCCGTTGATGTAAAGGGAGGAGAGTGACCGCCTTCTGCTGCTTCCTGTAGTCCACAATCATCTCCTTCGTTTTGCTGATGTTTAGACGGAGATTGTTGTCGTGGCTCCACTCTGACAGAGCGCTGACCTCGTCTCTATAGGCTGTTTCATCTCCATCTGTGATGAGGCCTAGGATGGTAGTGTCATCAGCGAATTTGAAGATGAGGTTGGAGGAGTGTTTGGCTACACATTCATTAGTGTACAGGGAGTACAGGAGGGGGCTGAGTACACATCCCTGGGGGGCCCCCGTGCTCAGAGTCAGAGTGGAAGAGATGCTGTCACCCACCCTCACCACCTGCTGTCTGCTCGTCAGGAAGTCGTCGGGATGAGTTTGGCTGGGATGATAGTGTTGAATGCTGAGCTGTAATCTATGAACAGCATTCTCACATACGTGTTCTTTCTGTCCAAGTGTGAGAGAGCAGTGTGTACAGTTGTGCAATGGCTTACCTAAACCTACTTACAATTCACTAACACTCGCTTTACTAGAACCTACTTACACCCCACTCAATCAGTTATCTAGAACCTACTTACTTTACCACTCACACTCAGTTATCTAGAACCTACTTACATTACCAACTCACACTCAGTTATCTACAACCTGCTTACACTACCACTCTCACTCACACTCTGTTATCTACTCCTGCTTACACACTCACACTCAGTTATCTACAACCTGCTTACACAACCACTCACACTCAGACTCAGTTACCTACAACCTGCTTACACTACACTCACTCTCAGTTATATACAACTGCTTACATACATCACTCCGTTATCTACAACCTGCTTACACTACACTCACACTCAGTTATCTACAACCTGCTTACACTACCACTCACACTCAGTTATCTACAACCTGCTTACACTACCACTCACACTCAGTTATCTACAACCTGCTTACACTACCACTCACACTCCGTTATCTACAACCTGCTTACACTACCACTCACACACAGTTATCTACAACCTGCTTACACTACCACTCACACTCAGTTATCTACAACCTGCTTACACTACCACTCACACTCACACTCAGTTATCTACAACCTGCTTACACTACCACTCACACTCAGTTATCTACCCTGCTTACACTACCCTCTCACTCACTCTCAGTATCTACAACCTGCTTACACTACCACTCACACTCACACTCAGTTTATCTACAACCTGCTTACACTACCACTCACACTCACACTCAGTTTTCTACAACTTGCTTACACTACTCTCACACTCAGTTATCTACAACCTGCTTATACTACCACTCACATTCACATTCAGTTATCTACAATCTGCTTACACTACCACTCACACTCAGTTATCTACAACTTGCTTACACTACCACTCACACTCAGTTATCTACAACCTGCTTATACTACCACTCACACTCAGTTATCTACAACCTGCTTACACTACCACTCACACTCAATTATCTACAACCTGCTAACACTACCACTCACACTCACTCAGTTACCTACAACCTGCTTACACTACCACTCACACTCACACTCAGTTATCTACAACCTGCTTACACTACCACTCACACTCAGTATCTCTAAACTGCTTACACCTCCACTCACACTCAGTTATCTACAACCTGCTTACACTACCACTCACACTCAGTTATCTACAACCTGCTTACACTACCACTCACACTCACACAGTTACCTACAACCTGCTTACACTACCACTCACACTCAATTATCTACAACCTGCTTACACTACCACTCACACTCAGTTATCTACAACTTGCTTACACTACCACTCACACTCAGTTATCTACAACCTGCTTACACTACCACTCACACCCAGTTATCTACAACCTGCTTACACTACCACTCACACTCAGTTATCTACAACCTGCTCACACTACCACTCACACTCAGTTATCTACAACCTGCTCACACTACCACTCACACTCAGTTATCTACAACCTGCTTACACTACCACTCACACTCAGTTATCTACAACCTGCTTATACTACCACTCACACTCACACTCAGTTATCTACAACCTGCTTACACTACCACTCACACTCAGTTATCTACAACCTGCTTACACTACCACTCACACTCAGTTATCTACAACCTGCTTACACTACCACTCATACTCACACTCAGTTATCTACAACCTGCTTACACTACCACTCACACTCAGTTATCTACAACCTGCTTACACTACCACTCACACTCAGTTATCTACAACCTGCTTACACTACCACTCACACTCAGTTATCTACAACCTGCTTACACTACCACTCACACTCAGTTATCTACAACCTGCTTACACTACCACTCACACTCAGTTATCTACAACCTGCTTACACTACCACTCATACTCACACTCAGTTATCTACAACCTGCTTATACTACCACTCACACTCAGTTATCTACAACCTGCTTACACCACCACTCACACTCAGTTATCTACAACCTGCTTATACTACCACTCACACTCAGTTATCTACAACCTGCTTACACCACCACTCATACTCAGTTACCTACAACCTGCTTACACTACCACTCATACTCAGTTATCTCCAACCTGCTTACACTACCACTCACACTCAGTTATCTACAACCTGCCTACACTACCACTCACACTCAGTTATCTACAACCTGCTTACACTACCACTCACACTCACACTCAGTTACCTACAACCTGCTTACACTACCACTCACACTCAGTTACCTACAACCTGCTTATACTACCACTCACACTCAGTTATCTACAACCTGCTTACACTACCACTCACACTCAGTTATCTACAACCTGCTTACACTACCACTCATACTCACACTCAGTTATCTACAACCTGCTTACACTACCACTCACACTCAGTTATCTACAACCTGCTTACACTACCACTCACACTCACACTCAGTTATCTACAACCTGCTTACACTACCACTCACACCCAGTTACGTTATCTAAAAATAACTGGTTATTTATAAAGCGTTTGGTCACACTGCGAGCATGAATCACCAACACCCCTTTAAAACCTGGCAGACCTGGACTTGCCTACTCTTGTTTCTATTCCCTGTGCAAGAAAACAAATGAGAGAGAACAAAAGAGAAAGAGAAAGAGAGAGGAGAGAGTGTCTAACTGGGCCTCATCTGGTGAGTTCAGGTATGTCGTCCTGTTTAAACTGTAGGGATTAGTTTGGATTCGTTTTTTTCAGCAAATGATTCTCGTCTCCTGTTGAAGCTCCTGCTCTGCTGTATCCGTCCAGTTTTCCAGACACTGCACATCCTGAGTTTAGCCTAAAGCCTCTGCTCGGTGAGTTTAGTCTGAAGCCTCTGCTTGGTGAGTTTAGTCTGAAGCCTCTGCTCGGTCAGTTTAGGCTTATACTATATACCTGGACCAATCTAGACCCTTTATACTATATCTAGATTAGTTCTATGTCTAGATTAGTTCAAATATATGGTTTAATGGGTCTAGATTAGTCCAGGTATATAGTGTAAAGGGTCTAGATTGGTCTAGATATATGGTAAAAAAGGGTCAAGATGAATTCATTATATAGGTTTTAGGGCCTAAACTAGTTCAGGTATATAGTGCAAATGGTCTAGATTAGTTCAGGTATACAGTATAAAGGGACTAGATTACATCAGATATATGGTTTAATGGGTCTAGATTAGTTCAGGTATATGGTTTAAAAAGTCTAGATTAGTCCCGGTATATAGTGTAAAGGGTCTAGATTAGTTCAGGTATATAGTATAAAAGGTCTAGATTAGTCCCGGTATATAGTGTTAGGGGCTAGATTAGTTCAGGTATATAGTATAAAAGGTCTAGATTAGTCCCGGTATATAGTGTTAGGGGCTAGATTAGTTCAGGTATATGGTGTAATGTGTCTAAATAAGTTCAGGTATATGGTTTAATGGGTCTAGATTAGTTCAAGTATATAATGTATAAGGTCTAGATTAGTTCAGGTATACAGTATAAAGGGACTAGATTACATCAGATATATGGTTTAATGGGTCTAGATTAGTTCAGGTATATGGTTTAAAAAGTCTAGATTAGTCCCGGTATATAGTGTAAAGGGTCTAGATTAGTTCAGGTATATAGTATAAAAGGTCTAGATTAGTCCTGGTATATAGTGCAAAGGGTCTAGATTAGTTCAGGTATATAGTATAAAAGGTCTAGATTAGTCCCGTTATATAGTGTAAAGGGTCTAGATTAGTTCAGGTATATAGTATAAAAGGTCTAGATTAGTCCCGTTATATAGTGTAAAGGGTCTAGATTAGTTCAGGTATATAGTATAAAAGGTCTAGATTAGTCCCGGTATATAGTGTAAAGGGTCTAGATTAGTTCAGGTATATAGTATAAAAGGTCTAGATTAGTCCCGGTATATAGTGTAAAGGGTCTAGATTAGTTCAGGTATATAGTATAAAAGGTCTAGATTAGTCCCGGTATATAGTGTAAAGGGTCTAGATTAGTTCAGGTATATAGTATAAAAGGTCTAGATTAGTCCCGGTATATAGTGTAAAGGGTCTAGATTAGTTCAGGTATATGGTTTAAAAAGTCTAGATTAGTCCCGGTATATAGTGTAAAGGGTCTAGATTAGTTCAGGTATATGGTGTAATGTGTCTAAATAAGTTCAGGTATATGGTTTAATGGGTCTAGATTAGTTCAAGTATATAATGTATAAGGTCTATATTAGTTCAGGTATATGGTTTAATGGGTCTAAATTAGTTCAGATATATGGTTTAATGGGTCTAGATTAGTTCAGGTATATAGTGTAAAGGGTCTAGATTAGTTTAGGTATATAGTATAAAAGGTCTAGATTAGTCCCGGTATATAGTGTAAAGGGTCTAGATTAGTTTAGGTATATAGTATAAAAGGTCTAGATTAGTCCCGGTATATAGTGTAAAGGGTCTAGATTAGTTTAGGTATATAGTATAAAAGGTCTAGATTAGTCCCGGTATATAGTGTAAAGGGTCTAGATTAGTTCAGGTATATGTTTTCATGACATCTAAATTAATTTAAATGTGTGTGTGTGTGTGTGTGTGTGTGTGTGTGTGTGTGTGGAATAGTAACATTCAAATCTTGAAACTGAAAAATATGTAAATCTTTTGCTTCCGCTGCAGTTTCTCCCCATCCAGTAGACACGAAACTGGACAAGATGGATGACCAACAAAGGACATCTAGGAAAGGTTCTGTTTGGCTTTTAATTGTTAATTAGTTTATTATGTGTAAACCTCATTTTCGTGGATCATACCAAACAGTAGAAGCTCCTAATGTCAGAGCTGAGAGCTGTACGTAGCATTTAGCTGTAGACAGAATCAATATTAACTTTTGTGTTTCCACTCTTTATAGATTGTGTCCATGGGAAGCGAGGTCTTATCCTGGTGGTCTCGGCAGCGTTTGTCATCTTTATTCAGTTTGTTCTGGTTTTTGTCATGTGTGAGTGTTTTATCCACCAGTGAAGCTACACGTGTCTTCTGAGTTTATCTGGATGTTGATGGTAAAATGTGGAAGATCTGAAAATACTAGGTTTTCTTTGGGGACTATTTGAACCTCACAGCGTCCTGCATGTATCCCTCCACCATGAATGGAGTTTAAGATTACTAAGGTAATGATGTTGAACATTGCTGTGAGGATTTGATTGACTGTGAGTGAGCTCAGGTACTGATGTTGAACATTGCTGTGAGGATTTGATTGAGTGTTAATGAGGTCAGGTGCTGATGTTAAACATTGCTGTGAGGATTTGATTGAGTACCAATGCCCACGCCACCCATCTGCATTGGGCTATGCGTGTAGTCCTTGTTAGCTACTGTGTCAGCATTAATTACTCTACAAAACATCAGCTGAATTAAATTATAGCCAAAACAGACATCAAGACTGCAGCACAGGTTTAAAAAGCCGAACCAACAGCCTCCGCACTGGTGCTTTACTGGATGTTATAGCGTCATATGCTTAGTTGCTTGTGGCCCACCCAGCCAGCAATGGTAGGCGCCTACTCGAGCCTGCAAGTTGTTTAGCTGCTTACCCGTCATAACTGAAGTACCTTAAATGAATCCTGCCCACAATTTGTTTAGTAGATCACGTAGATGACCTCTAGTGCAAAGTCTTCCAAAGGACCCTATAGTTGTAGCTGGTGTGCTTACCTGAGCAGGGAACATATATATACATATATACAGGGGTCATAAGGAGGGAGGGACTGGTCTGTTTCTGCTTTCGTAGGCATCAGAGTTTTAAATCTGAAGCAGCTGCAGGAGGCCAGTGAACTTGGGAAGATCAACTGTGCTCCTAAATTCTGGATCAGCTGAAGTTCCTGATGGCCCGCAGATGAAGACCAGTCAGGAGTGAGGTGCAGTCATTAAGCCTTGAGATGGACAAGTACTCGAGTGGCTTCCTGAAGGGGTCAAATTCATCAGTTGTTGTAGAGAAGATACCTGCATGATTGGGTCACATTCACAATATGAGCTGAGAACAACAACTGGTCCTCCAGAATCACACCAACACTTCTTGCATCCTCAGATGGACGGAGTTCTAGAATGAGACGGCAAGATCATGATCAAGAGCTGTTAGTGGTTTCAGCTCAGTCTTGTTGGTAGTGAGCTGCCGTCCATGAAAAAAGGTCAGTCAGTCAGTCAATGACTTTGCAGCCCTTCAAGTGAGAACATAAAAGACTAAAAGAGAGATTGTTAGGAATGAAGATTTGAGAATTTGCTGTCTGGATAGTTTTGGTTGGTGGACGATTCTCAGTCCAGCAGTGACACTGAGGAGTTTAAACACTCCAGCAGCAGCACTGCTGTATCTGATCCACTCACACCAGCACAACACACACTAACACACCACCACCACGTCAGTGTCACTGCAGTGCTGAGAATGACCCACCTCCCTAATAGTATCTGCTCTGTGGGGGTCCTGTGGGGGTCCTGATCATTAAAGAACAGAGTAATAAAGTATACAGAGAATCAGATGAACTACAGTCTGTAAGTGGAGTAGATATAAGGAAGTTAAAAAGCTTGCTGAGTGTATATTAAGCATTAATTACTTAATTAATTATTTGTAATAACAATTTGCATATTTTCTTGTCCAAGAATCTCAGAAAAGGACCCTGATAGTGTTGGAGAAATTGTCTTCACTGCAGAACACCGGTGAGGAGGAAACAAACCTTCATCCTATTATATCAGTTCTTTGGAGAAATTTTAAGTGCAAGACATTATTTATAGTCAAACTGGCACTGTTATTAGGTTATTATTATTATTACTATTATTATTATTATTATTATACTCTAGTAAGATTATTCTCCTCCTCAGATGAAAGCGTGATGTCTGTTCTGAGAGAAATCAGGGTTAATCTGGAAAGCAGCAGTGAAGCAGCAGGTGAGAAGATCCACATCATACGGTGGTTCTGACAGACTGTAATACACTACAGGAAGCGTAGGGGGCGACGGTGGTTCTGACAGACTGTAATACACTACAGGAAGCGTAGGGGGCGACGGTGGTTCTGACAGACTGTATTACACTACAGGAAGCGTAGGGGGCGACGGTGGTTCTGACAGACTGTAATACACTACAGGAGGCGTAGGGGGCGACGGTGGTTCTGACGGACTGTAATACACTACAGGAAGCGTAGGGGGCGACGGTGGTTCTGACACACTGTAATACACTACAGGAAGCGTAGGGGGCGACGGTGGTTCTGACAGACTGTAATACACTACAGGAAGCGTAGGGGGCGACGGTGGTTCTGACAGACTGTAATACACTACAGGAAGCGTAGGGGGCGACGGTGGTTCTGACAGACTGTAATACACTACAGGAGGCGTAGGGGGCGACGGTGGTTCTGACAGACTGTAATACACTACAGGAAGCGTAGGGGGCGACGGTGGTTCTGAGAGACTGTAATACACTACAGGAAGCGTAGGGGGCCACGGTGGTTCTGACAGACTGTAATACACTACAGGAAGCGTAGGGGGTGACGGTGGTTCTGACAGACTGTAATACACTACAGGAAGCGTAGGGGGCGACGGTGGTTCTGACAGACTGTAATACGCTACAGGAAGCGTAGAGGGCGACGGTCGTTCTGACAGACTGTAATACACTACAGGAAGCGTAGGGGGCGACGGTGGTTCTGACAGACTGTAATACACTACAGGAAGCGTAGGGGGCGACGGTGGTTCTGACAGACTGTAATACACTACAGGAAGCGTAGGGGGTGACGGTGGTTCTGACAGACTGTAATACACTACAGGAAGCGTAGGGGGCGACGGTGGTTCTGACAGACTGTAATACACTACCGGAAGCGTAGGGGGCGACGGTCTTTCTGACAGGGGGGTATTGTGTTGACAATGCCCTCGCCTCCCTTCAGTGGTACAGTCTGCAGTTGTTAACATGAATAAACACAGTATTCTCTGCTGCCCCGCATGTTTGAAGTAGACGTATCCACAGGATATAATAATACACACACCAGACGTGTATTATAAAAACAAGAGGGAAAACTAAAAAACCCACTATGGACGGAGCTACTGGAAAGGCTGCCGCTCGGGCCGACGCCAGAAGTATGACTGAGGCATCATTTGATTTTTCTCTCATAAAAATGATGTACAGCTGTAAAAACAAAAAAAAACAAAAAACCTTATAGTACTGCAGTCACACGGACCCTCTCAGCTAATCACTGGAACTGCTCTGTCCAGTGGATGGACTTTATTTTTTACTGTGACTTCACGGCTACAGTCACCTGCACATCTGTCTGACCTGGAGTTCTTTCATTTAACACTGGCTGAGGCAATGTACTAACAGAGATGTTCTAGATAGGTCTTTCCATTTAGTCCTAACAGCTGATGTAATATATTAACATAGATGTAATGTTCTAAATAGGTCTTTTCATTTAACACTGGCTGCTTCTACTGGCTGAGGCAATATACTAACAGAGATGTTCTAGATAGTTCTTTTCATTTAGCCCTAACAGCTGATGTAATATATTAACGGAGAGGCAATGTTCTAGATAGTTCTTTTTTTTTTTAGCCCTAGCTGATACTAACAGCTGACATAATATATTCTAGATATCTCTAGATATTCTAAAGATGTTCTAGATCGTTTTAGGTAATGCTAACAGTTCAGGTACTATTTTAATGGGGTTGTAACATTCTAGATAGTTCTTGCCATTTAGCAGTAGCTAACATTAACAGTTAAGGTAAGACTTTAATGTAAATATATCTACAGATATAAATATAGGCAATATAGGTAACAGAGATGTAAAGTTGGGGTCAGATGTTCTCAGTTCAGTGGTGGAGCAGATGTTCATGTTCCTGTACTGGCTCTGGAATAATAAAACCTGAGCTGAATGTATCTGAGTTGCTCTCGTTCTTTGTGCAGGAGTTTGTATTTCCTTGGACGGAGACGAAATATTACTGGGTGGGTCTCACAGATGAAGTCACGGGGCAGTGGAGGTGGGACGATGGAACTCCGTACGTCATGAACACAGAGTGAGAATGTTTTACTACTACTAGTAAAATATAAGAACCACCAAGAAAACAAACCACCACCAAAAACTCACCCCCAGATCACCCTCACACACTACAATACTCACTCCTACTGACCACCAGTGTTCACCCCCAGATCACCCTCACACACTACAATACTCACTCCTACTGACCACCAGTGTTCACCCCCAGATCACCCTCTCACACTACAATACTCACTCCTACTGACCACCAGTGTTCACCCCCAGAACACCCTCACACACTACAATACTCACTCCTACTGACCACCAGTGTTCACCCCAGATCACCCTTACACACTACAATACTCACTCCTACTGACCACCAGTGTTCACCCCCAGATCACCCTCACACACTACAATACTCACTCCTACTGACCACCAGTGTTCACCCCCAGAACACCCTCACACACTACAATACTCACTCCTACTGACCACCAGTGTTCACCCCAGATCACCCTTACACACTACAATACTCACTCCTACTGACCACCAGTGTTCACCCCAGATCACCCTCACACACTACAATACTCACTCCTACTGACCACCAGTGTTCACCCCCAGATCACCCTTACACACTACAATACTCACTCCTACTGACCACCAGTGTTCACCCCCAGATCACCCTCACACACTACAATACTCACTCCTACTGACCACCAGTGTTCACCCCCAGATCACCCTTACACACTACAATACTCACTCCTACTGACCACCAGTGTTCACCCCCAGATCACCCTCACACACTACAATACTCACTCCTACTGACCACCAGTGTTCACCCCAGGTCACCCTCACACACTACAATACTCACTCCTACTGACCACCAGTGTTCACCCCCAGATCACCCTTACACACTACAATACTCACTCCTACTGACCACCAGTGTTCACCCCCAGATCACCCTTACACACTACAATACTCACTCCTACTGACCACCAGTGCTCACCCCCTGATCACCCTTACACACTACAATACTCACTCCTACTGACCACCAGTGTTCACCCCCAGATCACCCTTACACACTACAATACTCACTCCTACTGACCACCAGTGTTCACCCCCAGATCACCCTCACACACTACAATACTCACTCCTACTGACCACCAGTGTTCACCCCCAGATCACCCTTACACACTACAATACTCACTCCTACTGACCACCAGTGTTCACCCCCAGATCACCCTTACACACTACAATACTCACTCCTACTGACCACCAGTGTTCACCCCCAGATCACCTTTACACACTACAATACTCACTCCTACTGACCACCAGTGTTCACTCCCAGATCACCCTTACACACTAAAATACTCACTCCTACTGACCACCAGTGTTCACCCCCAGATCACCCTTACACACTACAATACTCACTCCTACTGACCACCAGTGTTCACCCCAGATCACACACACACAATACAACTCTACCACGACACCAGCACAACACACCCCACAACACACCCTCATACACACTACAATACTCATTCCTACTGACCACCAGTGTTCACCCCCAGATCACCCTTACACACTACAATACCACCAGCACCATCAGCTCAGCTTCTCCTTCACCAGTTCTCCTGTTTCCACCTTAAATGGAGGTGCAGGTACGTTCTGGCTCCTGCTGCACTGTTTAAGGTGGAACAGGAAAACTGGTGAACGAGCTGCTTCACCCTCGTGCGCTCGGTAGGAGTGAGTATTGTAGAGTGAACCAGGAAACTGGAAACTGGAACAGGAAGTTCAGTCTCTTGTCCTGAATGCAGAAGAAGGGTCAAACAGTTCTGCTGCTGATTTTTGCTCAGTTTTTTTGTATTTTTCTCCTCATGAACAAAAACTTTTGGTACTAGATTAAAGCTCAGGATATGATATTTATTTGAATTTTTGTCATAACACTATCATCTGTAGCCACTCTGTTTAAAAACTATGTTTAAAATGGATTTATTTCTACTGTATCTCTTTTTTACTGGCTCTGGGGCCGATTCTAGAGTCAATTCCACCAGCAGGAGTTGAAAATCGAGGTTGATTTAAAAAAAGTTGTAACCATTCCAGTGGTGGACAATATAGAGATAACTATGTAAAGTTTTTATAACAGTACACCAAACAGTAAACCTCAGCCACCCCACTTCCCTGATGGGAGGAAGCAAGGAGTTATTGTTATTTTCCCTTTAAATCCACTCAAATATTCGACCTTTGATACAAAAGAAAGAGCTCAAACAGACAGATAGAGTGGTTTCATTAGAATTTTATATTTAATGCTAACACTAAGATATTACTGGAGATGCAATGTTCTTTATAAAGCTCTTCAAACTGATCTGATTTTGTTTGTACTAATCTAAAACTGATCTGATTTTGTTTGTACTAATCTAAAACTGATCTGATTTTGTTTGTACTAATCTAAAACTGATCTGATTTTGCTTGTACCGGTCTAAAACTGATCTGATTTTATTTGTACTAATCTAAAACTGATCTGATTTTATTTGTACTACTTTAAAATTGATGTGCTTTTGTTTGTACCGATTTAAAACTAATCTGATTTTTGTTTGTACCAATCTAAATCTAAATTTAAAACTGATCTGATTTTGTTTGTACCTATTTAAAGTTGATCTGATTTTGTTTGTACCGATCTAAAACTAATCAGATTTTTGTTTGTACTGATCTAAATCTAAAACTAATCTAATTTAAAACTGATCTGATTTTGATTGTACTCATCTAAATCTAAAACTGAGCTGATTTTGTTTGTACTGATCAAAATCTAAAACTGATCTGATTTTGTTTGCACTAATTTAAAACTGATCTGATTTTGTTTGTACTCTTCTAAATCTAAAACTGAGCTGATTTTATTTGTACTAATCTAAAACTGATCTGATTTTGCTTGTACCGGTCTAAAACTGATCTGATTTTATTTGTACTAATCTAAAACTGATCTGATTTTATTTGTACTACTTTAAAACTGATGTGCTTTTGTTTGTACTAATCTAAAACTGAGCTGATTTTATTTGTACTAATCTAAAACTGATCTGATTTTATTTGTACTACTTTAAAACTGATGTGCTTTTTTTTTGTACCGATCTAAATCTAAAACTAATCTGATTTTTGTTTGTACCAATCTAAAGCTAAATTTAAAACTGATCTGATTTTGTTTGTACCTATTTAAAGTTGATCTGATTTTGTTTGTACCGATCTAAAACTAATCAGATTTTTGTTTGTACCGATCTAAATCTTAAACTGATCTGATATTTGTTTGTACCGATCTAAATCTAAAACTGATCTGATTTTGTTTGCACTAATCTAAAACTGATCTGATTTTGTTTGTACTCTTCTAAATCTAAAACTGAGCTGATTTTATTTGTACTAATCTAAAACTGATCTGATTTTATTTGTACTACTTTAAAACTCATGTGCTTTTGTTTGTACCGATCTAAATCTAAAACTAATCTGATTTTTGTTTGTACCAATCTAAAGCTAAATTTAAAACTGATCTGATTTTGTTTGTACCTATTTAAAGTTGATCTGATTTTGTTTGTACCGATCTAAAACTAATCAGATTTTTGTTTGTACCGATCTAAATCTTAAACTGATCTGATATTTGTTTGTACCGATCTAAATCTAAAACTGATCTGATTTTGTTTGTACCTATTAAAAGTTGATCTGATTTTGTTTGTACCGATCTAAAACTAATCTGATTTTGTTTGTACTGATCTAAATCTTAAACTGATCTGATTTTTGTTTGTACCAATCTAAATTTAAAACTGATCTGATTTTGTTTGTAGCTATTTAAAGTTGATCTGATTTTGTTTGTACCGATCTAAAACTAATCAGATTTTTGTTTGTACCGATCTAAATCTAAAACTGATCTGATATTTGTTTGTACCGATCTAAATCTAAAACTGATCTGATTTTGTTTGTACCTATTAAAAGTTGATCTGATTTTGTTTGTACCGATCTAAAACTAATCTGATTTTTTTTGTACTGATCTAAATCTACAACTGATCTGATTTTGCTTGTACTGATCTAAATCTAAAACTAATCTGATTTTTGTTTGTACCAATCTAAATTTAAAACTGATCTGATTTTGTTTGTACCTATTTAAAGTTGATCTGATTTTGTTTGTACCGATCTAAAACTAATCAGATTTTTGTTTGTACCGATCTAAATCTAAAACTGATCTGATTTTGTTTGTACCGATCTAAAACTAATCAGATTTTTGTTTGTACCGATCTAAATCTAAAACTGATCTGATTTTGTTTGTACCGATCTAAAACTAATCTGATTTTGTTTGTACTGATCTAAATCTAAAACTAATCTGATTTTTGTTTGTACCAATCTAAATTTAAAACTGATCTGATTTTGTTTGTACCTATTTAAAGTTGATCTGATTTTGTTTGTACCGATCTAAAACTAATCAGATTTTTGTTTGTACCGATCTAAATCTAAAACTGATCTGATTTTGTTTGTACCTATTAAAAGTTGATCTGATTTTTGTTTGTACCAATCTAAAACTAATCTGATTTTGTTTGTACTGATCTAAATCTAAAACTGATCTGATTTTTTTTTACTGATCTAAATCTACAACTGATCTGACTTTGTTTGTATCGATCTAAACTGATCTGAAAAACATGTGCAGTCAAAATTGTAATTTTATAGGAGAGACAAAAACATTCTTAACTATCAATTTAATTTTATGTAAGGAGGTTTTACTAGAAGTGATTTTGGAGCATTTCTATTGGTCAGTTCATTCACAGTATATAAAGAGCAGCTGTCATGTTTATATTATATGACAACATCATTGATATTGACGACATGAACGTGTTCCAAATTGTAGCTGAAATTCAGATTCAGAGTTTTGTTCACAGTGAGTCACAGATACACGTCTGACTCACTTATGAAGATCGTACCTGCTGTGTGAATGCAATTGTACACCCGATGTGAGGGGACGGTATGTACAGTAACTGTTTTCTGACCGCTGCAGTGAGTGGGCACCTGGACAGCCAGATGACTGGAAGGACCACGGTCTGGGAGAGGAGGGAGAAGACTGTGCATATTTTATAAAGGCTGGGAAGCTAAACGATGCCCACTGCTCTATTGAACATTACTACATCTGCAAGGCAGCAACGTTCAGGAAGAAGTGAGGGAGCAACTATAACCAGCAAAGCTTTTTCACTATGAATTATTCAGTATCTACTATGACATTTTCAGTATCTGCTATGAAATATTCAGTATCTGCTATGGAATATTTAGTAATATCTATAGAATATTCAGTCATTTCTATGGAATATTCAGTATCTACTATGAAATATTCAATATCTGCTATTAAATATTCAGTATCCTGTATAAAATATACAGTATCTGCTATGACATATTCAATATCTACTATGACATATTCAATATCTGCCATTAATTATTTAGTATCTGCTATGAAATATTCAGTATCTACTTTGGTAAATTCAGTATCTACTGTGAATCATTCAGTATCTGCTATGAAATATTTTGTATCTACTATGAAATATTGAGTAACTACTTTGAAATATTGCGTACCTACTATGAATTATGCAGTAAATGCTGTAAAACGTTCAGTATTTGAAATTATTTATTACTAATTATTGTTAAGAGTTAAAAAGGTGGCATCTCATAACATGATGTTAATAAATAAATTAATTGCTAACAATAAGTTGTTTGAAGTGCAGTTACTGTTATAACATGTTATGACTCTCTGAGTCACATACGTTGGTGTTTATTAACTGTGTTTAAAATGTAGTTCAGTTTTTTGTGTCTGTTTGTTAGTGTAATATCTAGAGATGGAAGGATCGATCGGCCATGTATCAGTATCGGCCGATTTTTAATCAAAATATGTGATCGGTGATCGGCCCATCTCGAGAGCTGATCGATGGCGTTAAACAAATGAGCCTAATTTCTTTATTTACAGCTAGTGTTTCATCCAGAGAGAGGAGCCCTGCGTGAAACCCCCTCCGGCCAGCTCCCTGTAATTCCTATTTGAACCACTAGGTGGAAATGCATACCCTTTTATTTTCGTCAGACTGACTGAAGCAGCGGCCTCGTGAGAACAGTTTAAGCGTTCACCGCATGTATGGAAAGAAAACAACGTCCGTCTGGCAGTTTGTTACCGTATGAGACCGTATGAGACCGTATGAGAATCCAGGACAGTTTATAACATCTACCGTATGAGACCGTATGAGACCGTATGAGAATCCAGGACAGTTTATAACATCTGTAACATTAGTAACATCAGCGTCTCTCACGGAGAACCAAGACAAAGACATTTAACACACTAATCTGATACACACTTCAGAGACACCACACAGCTGAACCCAGTGAGTATCAGTAACAGCAGAGCTAGCACACACAGCTAACACAAACTAATAACCCAGAACACCTACAGACCAGATCTGACCGGTACAAACAGAACAGCAGCAGAAACAGCCAGAGAGCTAAAGAACCACAGCCAGAGTGATTGAGTTTATAGTTCTAGATAACCAGCTCTTCTCGGCTGTAGAAGACATTCATTCTGCTGCTTAATGTTCCACCTGGATCCACGCTCTGCTGTTCCTAGTAGAGATACTTTTCAGATGTGGCTCTTCCGGAGCTGTACTAAGCGGTTTACTCCCACATACACCAACTTCTAATTTAGTTACAAATATTATACTGTTTCATATGAGTTCGTTATAAATAGTAATAAACCAGTTTAGACCAGGTTTCATGACTTGCTTGTGCTAATAATATGTAGCCCTGCCGTGTCTAATAGCCCCGCCCTCGATCAGTGTCGGCTATCGGCCGATCTTGCTGAAAGGTGATCGGCGATCAGAATCGGCCTCAAAAACACGGATCAGTCCATCTCTAGTAATATCGGTGGGACACTAATCCACCCCCACATGTAGACTTCTAATCTGATAAACAGCACCAACATGACGAGTGGATCCCCCATCGTCCAGGAGAGGAGATCCGGTCAGCAGGGTCACTGACCCCGTGTGGATGAACTTGTGGAGTAACTTCTCAGGAAAGAGAACAGAAACTGCTTCTCGCTCATAAAACTCCAGCACCGAGCTGCAAACCTGCTTCTCCTCTTCCAGCCTGCAGTAACCAGAGCAGAAGATGATCACTCCACAGTTCCAGTGCGTGATGGACGAAGACTCACAGTCGTACAGCCCGCTGGACAGAGGACACAGGAAACCACGCAGAGGTTCCAGAAATCATCATTTTTACTGTCTGTAACTTTCAGACATTGTTAGTTTATAGTTTTATATACTGACTGTGTTAACCACGTACTGAACTGCAGAGTTTACACGAGTCTGCTTATTTATTATTTCTAATCCAAAAATGTACGTTTTTATGAGGACATGTTAAATATCATGTTTTAGCAAATGTTACTTAGAAATACTGAATTTTGTTACTACTTTGTCTTAAAAGTTCAGTTTACATACATTAACATAAACAATTTCTTAATTTAACTGGAAATTAATTTCTTAATTTTTTTGGTGAAGGTTACGGTCAGATTCCTAACTTTCTAAATTACAGAAAGTTTCAAATGACATGTTCTGTTGATTTTCTAATTGTAAATAAGTTCATTTTATTTTCTACAGACAGCAAACATTTTTAAAGATTTGTGCCAAATTTCAATATTTTGAAAAATGTAAAACATACACTTAGGAATGCACGCATAAATCCGCATTTTTTGTTATACAAAATTTGGGAAATAAATAGTAACTGTGCACCAAATTTCCAGAACTTTGTTTCCTGCAGAGAATATTAGCAATGAGACAAATTAATAAACCATGTAATTTGACGAGGGGTGTCAAAACTTGTGTACATTTCTTATAAAAAAATTCAATTGCTTTGTGAGAAAAATGTAAATTATATCGAGGTTGCACAATTTCCACACGGTAAAGAATCTTATTTTGCATTGTACATTTAATGTATTATTTTCTTTTTTGGTTTGTGTAGATCGTATCCACGGCAAACTGAGTATTGTCTTGATGGTGTCCGGGGCTCTGGTCAGCT
>CM038726.1:38368180-38400680 GCA_021613375.1 Megaleporinus macrocephalus | reverse complement strand
GATCTGATCACAGCTTACTCCACATTTACGCATAGAATGAGTCCAATGTCAACATCTACTGAAAAACTATGAAACTGACCTGGACTTCTTGTTCTGTCTTCTTGTTCAGGACCCCAAATGAAGATGTCCTCTGATGTTCAGACATTAATGAACAACCTCAGTTCCATTTCTTCCAAGCTGGAGACCAAACTGCAGGACGCAGGTGAGACTATGTATATATATATACTAAATGCTGAACTGAATGAACATTAAAAGAATAATGAGGATGTTTGATGGTGTAAATGAGTTTATCAGTAGTCAGTAGTGATTATTAAACTGAGTACTGAACTGAATGATCATTAAAAGAATAATGAGGATGTTTGATGGTGTAAATGAGTTTATCAGTAGTGATTATTAAACTGAGTATTGAACTGAATGATCATTAAAAGAATAATGAGGGTGTTTATGGTGTAAATAAGTTTACCAGTAGTTAGTAGTGATTATTAAACTGAGTACTGAACTGAATGATCATTAAAAGAATAATGAGGATGTTTGATGGTGTAAATGAGTTTATCAGTAGTCAGTAGTGATTATTAAACTGAGTTCTGAACTGAATGATCATTAAAATAATAATAAGGATGTTTGATGGTGTAAATGAGATTATCAGTAGTCAGTAGTGATTATTAAACTGAGTTCTGAACTGAATAATCATTAAAATAATAATAAGGATGTTTGATGGTGTAAATGAGATTATCAGTAGTCAGTAGTGATTATTAAACTGAGTACTGAACTGAATGATCATTAAAAGAATAATGAGGATGTTTGATGGTGTAAATGAGTTTATCAGTAGTCAGTAGTGATTATTAAACTGAGTTCTGAACTGAATGATCATTAAAAGAATAATGAGGATGTTTGATGGTGTAAATGAGTTTATCAGTAGTGATTATTAAACTGAGTACTGAACTGAATGATCAGTAAAAGAATAATGAGGATGTTTGATGGTGTAAATGAGTTTATCAGTAGTCAGTAGTGATTATTAAACTGAGTACTAAACTAAATGAACATTAAAAGAATAATGAGGGTGTTTGATGGTGTAAATGAGTTTATCAGTAGTCAGTAGTGATTATTAAACTGAGTACTGAACTAAATGAACATTAAAAGAATAATGAGGATGTTTGATGGTGTAAATGAGTTTATTAGTAGTGATTATTAAACTGAGTACTGAACTGAATGATCATTTTAAAGAATAATGAGGATGGTTTGATGGTGTAAATGAGTTTATCAGTAGTGATATTAAACTGAGTACTGAAACTGAATCGATCATTAAAAGGAATAATGAGGATGTTTGATGGTGTAAATGAGTTTATCAGTAGTCAGTAGTGATTATTAAACTGAATACTGAACTAAATGATCATTAAAATAATAATGAGGATGTTTGATGGTGTAAATGAGTTTATCAGTAGTGATTATTAAACTGAGTACTGAACTGAATGATCAGTAAAAGAATAATGAGGATGTTTGATGGTGTAATTGAGTTTATCAGTAGTCAGTAGTGATTATTAAACTGAGTACTGAACTAAATGAACATTAAAAGAATAATGAGGATGTTTGATGGTGTAAATGAGTTTATCAGTAGTCAGTAGTGATTATTAAACTGAGTACTGAACTGAATGATCATTAAAAGAATAATGAGGATGTTTGATGGTGTAAATGAGTTTATCAGTAGTCAGTAGTGATTATTAAACTGAGTACTGAACTGAATGTAGTGATTATTAAATTATTACTGAAGAAAACTCATGATATAAAAGCTGAGTGAGCTCCAGTTGTCAAGATGGCAGTAAATCATATTCTCTGTTATGTTTCCAGCTGGCCAGCATGATGGTCAGTTCATGGACGTGAAGAGATTCCTGGAACATCTGAATTCCTCAGTATCAGAGCTGAAAGCCAAGCTGCAGGATACAGGTAAACAATGTGTATATGAACAGTACATAAGTAGTATATAATAGTATATAAGTAGTACAGTGTAGTGGTTATTATAGTGTAGTGGGTTACACTGCTGCCCTTCATGCTGTACACTGAGGTTCTGTTCCCCACCTGCATTACAACCTTACACTATAACAGTCCCAACACTACCTTCACCTACCTGTGTACAGGTAAACTGTAGCACTACCTTCACCTACCTGTGTACAGGTAAACTGATTCTCTTGTGCTGTTATTGATTGTATTGATTATATGAGGTTGCTGTGTTTGACTGTTCTGTGTGCAGTGGTGCAGCAGGATGGGAAACTGGGTGAAATCAGGGATTCTCTGACTAACGTAGATTCATCTCTGGCTTCTTATGAATCCAAACAGCAGAAGCAAACACAGGACTCCGGTAAGATACAGACCTACTGACTGGTCTCCCAGTGTCTGTGTGGAGTGTGTATGGTCTCCCAGTGTCTGTGTGGAGTGTGTATGGTCTCTCAGTGTCTGTGTGGAGTGTGTATGGTCTCCCAGTGTCTGTGTGGAGTGTGTTTGGTCTCCCAGTGTATGTGTGGAGTGTGTATGGTCTCCCAGTGTCTGTGTGGAGTGTGTATGGTCTCCCAGTGTCTGTGTGGAGTGTGTATGGTCTCCCAGTGTCTGTGTGGAGTGTGTATGGTCTCCCAGTGTCTGTGTGGAGTGTGTATGGTCTCCCAGTGTCTGGATTAATAAGCTGTATTATCTTTGTCTTCTTATTCTCCTCCTCAGATCAGAGAGTGATGGTGGTTCTGAGTGAAATAAAGACTAAACTGGAGAGTAGCAGTAAAGCAGCTGGTAAGAAGATCACCTTACCTTCCTACCTAACATTACCACAACATGGAGATCTAATTAGTTCAGTTGAGATCAAAGTGGCTTTAGTGTGGAATGGTCATGTGTTAGTGCTTCTTAGATTCAATATAGTGCAGTGACCAGGATGAAACGCTGACTTCAGGAAAACAATTTGGATTTCACTAAAAAAGAAACAGGAACTTGACAGAAACTTATTTATACTCACTTACACTCACTGAGCTCCTCAGTCAGTTCATGCCCTACTGATACAGTCCAACCAGCAGAAGACCACATCAGAGCAGAAAGCTGAGGCTGTAGTGGACACAGAGACTGTAAAGTCAGAATTTAGCACCAACAGCATGAATACTTAGGCCCAGTCTTATGTTAGGTGTACAGTAGAGGATTCAATAAGGACGGCTTTGTATTTATTATTAGTTAATATAAGTGAATTCTTGGCCGTCCATGTTTTTAGTATTGACCAGGCAGTGGGTCAGAAGGCTCGGCGCTGAATAGAACACAGTAGAACAATCTATTATCACTTTAACACAGACTGGAATCTCAAAACAATGTTTTCAACATCTTGTGAAATCTGTGTCACGAGGAAGTGAGGAGTCAGTCCCAGCCGGCAGCTGTCGTCTTAAAATGATCTGGAAAAATAAAAATTGACAAAAATAGAGATACTTAAGATGTTTTTCTTTGGACAGCAACAATATATATATATATATATATATATATATATATATATATATATATATATATATATATATATATATATATATATATAATTAGCATTTAGATATATTTGCCATTTGTGTTTCCTTACAGCAGAAATTGACCTCCAGTAAAAACACACACTACAGAACACACACTAGGGGGCAGTGAAACACCCACAAATACACACAAACTAGTGAACACACACACTAGGGGGCAGTGAAACACCTACAAACACACACAAACTAGTGAACACACTCACTAGGGGGCAGTGAAACACCTACAAACACACACAAACTAGTGAACGCACACACTGGGGGGCAGTGAAACACCCACATATACAAACACAAACTAGTGAACACACACACTAGGGGGCAGTAAAACACCTACAAACACACACAAACTAGTGAACACACACACTAGGTGGCAGTGAAACACCTACAAACACACACAAACTAGTGAACACACGCACTAGGGGGCAGTGAAACACCTACAAACACACACAAACTAGTGAACACATGCACTAAGGGGCAGTGAAACACCCATAAACACACACAAACTAGTGAACACACACATTAGGGGGCAGTGAAACACACACAATCTAGAGAACACACACACTAGGGGGCAGTAAAACACCCACAAACACACACAAACTAGTAAACACACACACTAGGGGGCAGTGGAACACCCACAAACACACACAAACTAGTAAACACACACACTAGGGGGCAGTGGAACACCCACAAACACACACAAACTAGTAAACACACACACTAGGGGGCAGTAAAACACCCACAAACACACACAAACTAGTAAACACACACACTAGGGGGCAGTGGAACACCCACAAACACACAAACTAGTGAACACACACACTAGGGGGCAGTGAAACACACACAAACTAGTGAACACACGCACTAGGGGGCAGTCAAACACCCACACACACACACACACACACACTAGTAAACACACACTAGGGGGCAGCAAAACACCCACAAACACACGCACACACACACTAGGGGGCAGTGTAACACACACACATGCACACACACACTAAGGGGCAGTGTAACACCCACATACACACACACACACGCACACACAGACTAGCGTAGAAACTGTTGGTGGTCACTGATTTCTCACTCCTGTATCATCTACCAGATGGTGGAAGAGGTTGTCCTGAGAGTGTTGGTCCTTGATGATGTTGTGGTTCCTGTGGTGCAACAACAACCACATTGAACACCATGTTTAGTGTGCTGTCCCTGGTGATATATATATATATATATATATATATATATATGTTTTGTTTTAGGTTTTCTCCGGGTACTCCGGTTTCCTCCCACAGTCCAAACACATGTATGTTAGAATCCTCACTCTAAACTGCCTGTAGGTGTGAGTGTGTGTGTGAGTGTGTGTTGGCCATGGATGGACTGGTGACCTGTCCATGGTGTACCTTACCTTCGCCCAATGATGCTGGGATTGACTCCAGCCCCCTTGTGACCCCGACTAGCGTGATAAAGCGAGACATAATAGATGGATGTTTTGTTTTATTATTAAATTGTTTTCTCTCTGTTTACTTCTAGAATCTCAGGACCGGATGCTGACTGAGGTGCAGAACTTATCTTCCTCTGTAGCGTCGCTGTCCTCTCAGATAGACAGAACAGGTCAGGAACCAAAACACTCGTCCTAATAAAGCCATTATTTATTATAGTATATTGTATTTTGATGCTATAATACAGATTCTGCTATACATGGTGTTATCTCGAGTACAAGATTGATATGATTTACATATTTTACTTTTAGCTGGCTAAAAATATTATTATTATTATTATTATTATTATTATTATTATTATTATTATTATTATAATTATTATTTGTTTTATTATTATTATTCGTTTTATTAGTTTTATTAGTTTTATTGTGAATTCTCCTCAGATCAGAGAGTGATGGCAGCTCTGAGTGTAATGAAGGCTAAACTGGAGATCAACAGTAAAGCAGCAGGTAAGAAGTATCATTTTACTGATAGGAAACTATATTCATTAGTAGAATAAAAAAAACAATAATACATTTAAATAAATACTCATAAATATTCAGATAAATATTCATTTATTAATTGCTCCACATTTGCTTGTTTTTCAATAAATAACCTGAAGCCTGAGTGATTAATTTTATTCATTAAGAGCTTTTACATTCTGATTTCCTCAGAATCTCAGAACAGGACGTTGGCTGAGGTGGAGAAACTGGCTTCTTCTGTAGAGTCTCTGTCCTCCAAGCTGCAGAACACAGGTCAGGAACCCAAATCATATTTTAAGTGCAAAATTGACAGATATAATAATGACAAACTGGCATTATTATTATTATTATTATTATTATTATTATTAACTGATTAATAGTATTATTATTGTAGTGTCTGGTTGGAATGTTTATTCTCCTCCTCAGATCAGAGACTGATGGCTGCTCTGAATGAACTGAAGGCTAAACTGAAGAGCAGCAGTGAACCAGCAGGTGAGGAGTTTCTCATTAGGTTGAATGTATAACTCTAAATGTAGGTATTGTATATAAACTGAGTTACAGTTTCTCATTAGGTTGAATGTATAGCTCTAAATGTAGGTATTGTATATAAACTGAGTTACAGTTTCTCATTAGGTTGAATGTATAACTCTAAATGTAGGTATTGTATATAAACTGAGTTACAGTTTCTCATTAGGTTGAATGTATAACTCTAATATGGGTATTGTATATAAACTGAGTTACAGTTTCTCATTAGGTTGAATGTATAACTCTAAATGTAGGTATTGTATATAAACTGAGTTACAGTTTCTCATTAGGTTGAATGTATAACTCTAAATGTAGGTATTGTATATAAACTGAGTTACAGTTTCTCATTAGGTTGAATGTATAACTCTAAATGTAGGTGATTGTATATAAACTGAGTTACAGTTTCTCATTAGGTTGAATGTATAACTCTAATATGGGTATTGTATAAAAAACTGAGTTACAGTTTCTCATTAGGTTGAATGTATAACTCTAAATGTAGGTATTGTATATAAACTGAGTTACAGTTTCTCATTAGGTTGAATGTATAACTCTAAATGTAGGTATTGTATATAAACTGAGTTACAGTTTCTCATTAGGTTGAATGTATAACTCTAAATGTAGGTATTGTATATAAACTGAGTTACAGTTTCTCATTAGGTTGATGTATAACTCTAAATGTAGGTATTGTATATAAACCGAGTTACAGTTTCTCATTGGTTGAATGTATACCTCTAGATGTAGGTATTGTATATAAACTGAGTTACCGTTTCTCATTAGGTGGAATGCATAACTCTAAATGTAGGTATTGTATATAAACTGAGTTACAGTTTCTCATTAGGTTGAATGTATAACTCTAAATGTAGGTATTGAATATAAACTGAGTGCTGTTACTCATGACTCTCTCTCTGGTAAGCAGTACTGAGCTGTAAGACTGGATGGATTCTGAATGGCTCCCATTGTTACTTTTTCTCCAATGACAAACTGAACTGGCACCAGGCACGAGATTACTGCAGGTCCCAGAATGCCTTGCTGCTGAAACTGGAAACTAAAGATGAGTGGGTGAGGAACACATATACTCTCATTTTTATAAAGTATATTATTTATTGGTACTGTAATATATAGGGGGCATTTAATGGGGCTTCAGAAGTCTCGTGTCTACTAATATATAGTATAAGTAGACACGTAATATAATAATACGTAATATAATTAGTAATATAATACTAATATAAATATGTATAGCATAAATACTAGGATTAAGGTCTGAGCTCAAAATATTTTTACATATGTGTTACTAACATGCTCCACCCCTTAATTGACGTTGGCGTTGCAGGCCTACTGTAAAACATTGTCGTACACCAGCTACTTAAACTGCAGCCTAGCTTAGACCTGCCAAAGTATCTAAACTAACTTAAAATGACCTTATATTTCAGACGATTCTGTAATATTTGGGGTGGGAATGTACAAAAGATGAAGCATTTCAAACATTTCAAACTCACTATTTTCTACTAGGGGTTGCACGTAATCAATGTTGACCAATCACAAATGAAGCCATGAATAAAACAATCAAAAAAATGCTTTAAAAATCTGGAGTCCAATCTGTAATGGTCAGTAGAGCACGACGTGCCCTTTCCAATGAGCCCTGGATCACGTTGCTAGCCTTCAGAGAACTGGAGATATGGACTCTGGCGAATTTGCGTCCTACTTAGGCGCACCCTAGACGACCTCGCCAAGATCCAGAGAGACAGAGCAACTCAGAGCACCATAACAGGACTGTTATAGCAGTCTTCTGGAAATAACAACATTCAATATCTGATCTTCAAAGCTCTGTGCATCAGCAGGACAAAGTCTAGAGTCACCCTTTCCAGCCCTGGATCACATTGCTAGCCTTCAGGAAACTGACACTATGGACCCCGGAATCATGAGGCGTCTTACCTGTTTTCTTCTCTGAGGTGTTTGTGTTGTATATGCGATCACATGATTAGCAACTCGTTGACCCTGAAACCACCAGAGCTGTCCTTCCCCTTCCTTCCTGGAAGAATGTGGAGAACTTCAGGAGACGAAGGGAGGAGGAGGAGTGGAGAGAACCAGTAGATACTGGGTATAGGGGACAGCTGATTCCTTTAAACTTTATTCTTTTTGATGTTTACCTTTGAGGAGCCGATGTTGGAGCTCTGACTCTGTGCCTGATTGTTTTTGGTTTTGATCCTCGTTAGTATTTGACTTTGCTCTCTTGGTCTGTGTATCTGTTTTAGAAGACCTCGGTTTTGACCGGACTGTATTCTCGACTACTCTATTGTATGTGCCCTTCATAAATAAATCTCACCGTCGTCTTAATACCTGTGTACGTGTGTCCAGTCACAGTCCTGGAGCTGTGGTGCCAAGTCAGGGTGTAGCACTGCTCACTGTTCTCTCCACTGAAGCTCTTTCTTTACTGCTCTCTACCATCAAAACAACGTTGGACTGAATGAATAACTCTGTTTCCACGCTCTGGTTGTTTCTCCAGGAGTTTGTAACTGCTAGGACTACGCTCAATCACTACTGGGTGGGTCTCACGGATGAAACCACGGGGCAGTGGAGGTGGGACGATGGAACTCCGTACGTCATGGACACAGAGTGAGAAAGTTTTACATTACGCTGTATTCACGTGAACAGCTGAACATAGCAATTGTCATGACTTCCAATGTTTTCTACGAGGTGAGTCAAAAGTATCAGGACACCCTTTTATTTCAGAAGCTAAAGGGAAATTGACGTAACAGGTGAGGGGCCCTATCATTTAGGCTATGTCTTGAACAAGGTCTCCATCTTGAAAGCCACCATATTGGATGAAGGACAAGTTTTTGTGAAGTGAACTAATGTGAAGGTGGTCAAGTAGCAGATCAAAGAAGACCAGAACTGATCAGAAATTGATTGATATAATCAGATTTGTATCTCTTGTGGTTCAAACGTTATCAACACAGAAAGTTACCACAACCACATTGTACAACATGTTCAGTGTGCTGTCCGTAGTGCTGAACACAGATCTAAAGACGCAAGACAGTTCTGATCTTCTTTGATCTGCTACTCGACCACCTTCCCATTGGAAAAACTTGCTCTTGATCCAATATGGCAGCTTTCAGGATGGTGACCACGTTCGGGACATAGCCTAAAAGATAGCCCCCCTCACCCGTTACTTACTGGGGTATTCAGATACGTCATTTTCTCTTTCAGTTCTGAAATAAAAGGGTGTCCTGATACTTTTTACTAACACTGTATATAACAAAACTCAACTTGTTTAATTTTTTATGATGATTGTAGTGTGTCAGTTAGACTGACAGTTAGACTTGACCTGATGTTGACCTGATGTGTGAGGACGGTATGGACAGTAAACTGTGTCTGACCCCTGCAGTGAGTGGGAACCTGGACAGCCGGACGACTGGAAGAATCACGGACTGGGAGAGGAGGGAGAAGACTGTGGACATCTAAAGAGGGATGGGAAGCTGAACGACGCCCACTGCTCTCTTAAAAATCACTACATCTGTAAGGTGTAGATCCTGAACGGCTGATAGGCTGGATGTTATTCAGTACGTCCTCTGTGTTTCATTTACTAATTTGAACACTTGTATTTGATGTGTTCTTCTTCTTGATATTAATTGACATTGATTAATTCTTTCACTGCATCACATTTATTATTACATATAATCATGTCAACAGTGCAAAATACCACACATAACAGTATCTAAACAGTTGAGGGTAGACACTAACAAAGCACATGTATCGTCATTGTAGAAAAACAAGTATCTTATTTTCATTTTAAATGTAGGTTAATGTAATAATGTTTTATTTCAAGTGATACATGAACCTACATTGAAAATTAAGAAGCTGTATAGATATATATATATATATATATATATATATAGTAACAGATATAACATAATATTTCTGCTGTTACTGACATACCGTGCGCCCTGTCAATCACTGCATAACACACTATAACCTAATTATTATTATAATTATTCCAGCAAAGGAAGGATATCAACATTTGATGGGAGTCAGCAGTGCCCACTTTATTTATTTACACAAATAGAGTTTGTATAGAGAGGGTGGGGCGGGGGAGGCAGGGAATGTAAAAATGAGGCAGTAATAGCGTTTAGCTAGTAATGTGTAGTAATTATTCACTAATTATAACTCTGTCTTTTAACCTAGGTGTGAAATAACCGAGAGACTGTTTGAGGGACCCTCACTACTGCTCTTTTTGCCAGTATTCAAAAATAACAAGCCTCCTCTGTAGATCAACGTAGTGGAAAAAAATACGTTTGTAATTTGTAGCACCAAACACCAGCCTTAGTTCTGGCTCACACAACATTTAACATACTGGCAAACCAACAGGAAGCCATTCTCTGCACTTATTTATGTAAACTGGCTCTTCAGATGGTTGCCCCCTGTCTGTCAGGAGAGGAAAAACACCTGTCTGTAACCAAGGTGGTTAGGAAGGCCTGTGCCATAAAACCTACTTATGTTTTTGTTAGATGCCTGTTTGGTCAGCGATATCTGAAGAAACATGACCCTGGATAGTTAGCTGGGCTTAAGAATTCTATCTGGAACTTTTCATTTTGGTAGCTAACAATGTTCTTCAGCCCAAAACACCTCACCCAAACCAGTTTGTTGCCTTGCAAGGTGTCAGTCTGTCTTCTGCTTTGTTGTGTTTGTCTTGAGCCTTCTCCACACTGGCCCTCAAACCTTGTGGAAGTTCTTGCTGTCTGTGTAGTGTTGGGTACAGAATTTTATCAGGGTCAGGTTTTCAGTCTTCATGGGCAGTATGCAATAGGAACAACTACTCTCTCGCTTCACTGTTGATGGTTAAGATGACTGCAGAGCGTTACAGATAACTGCCTCCCTCATGTCATATGTAACCATCAATTAAATAATCCGTTCTTGCAGTTTATTACATACAGTGGCTTGTAAAAGTGTTCATACCCCTTGAACTTTTTCACATTTCTACACCTCAAGCACAATGTATTTGATTGAGGTTTTAAGTGAGAGACCAACACAAAGTAGCACATCACAGTGAAGTGTAACAAAAATGATACACGGTTTCCAAAATTTTTATCAAATAAAAATGTGACAATCTGAAAAGTATACCAGTGCTTTGTAGAGCCACCTTTCACTCAATTTCAGCTGTAAGTCTTTTGGGGTATGTCTCTACCAGCTTTGCTCGTCTACAGACTTTTTTGTCTACAGAGATTTTTGCCTATTCTTCTTTGCAAAATAGCTCAAGCTCAGCCAGGTTGGATGGAGAGCGTCTGTGAACAGCAAACTTTCATGTCTTGCCACATATGCTCAATGGGATTTCCGCCAGGACTTTGAATGGGCCATTCTAACACATGAATATTCTTTGATCTAAACATTTACACTGTAGCTTAGGTCTGGCTGTATGTTTAGGGTCATTGTCTTGCTGGAAGGTGAATCTCTTTCCCAGTCTCAAGTCTTTTGCATGATGCTGCCAGCACCATGTTTCACAGTGGGATGGTGTTTTTAGGGTGATGAGCAGTGTTACTTGTCCGCCACACATCTGAGCTGTGTTTTTATAACCGAACCCTGCTTTAAACTTCTCCACAACTTTATCTCTGACCTATCTGGTGAGTTCCTAGGTCTTCATGATGTGTTTGTTCACTAGTGTTCTCTAATAAACCACTGAGGCCTTCACAGAACAGGTGTATTTATACTGAGACTGAATTAACACAGCTGGACTCTATTAACTGCTGCCAGCAGAGTGCAGCCACCAGGTTGTCCTGCTGAGAGAGCCTCAGCTCAGGCAGTAAAACCTGCTGCCAGCAGAGGGTGACCACGGGGCCACCACTCTGCAAAAACTACAGGCAGAAACTACAACGTCCAGCATGCACCGCGCTGATTGGGACATTGGTAGCACCTGCCAATGACCCTACATAAGCTGATACCAAACACCATTCGTTGCTACAGGGGTAGCCGGTAAGTGGCATCAAAAAAAAAGAAAAGAAAAAACTCAAAGTAAATTACAAAGTAAAAAGAAGGAGCCAAGAACAAAAAAAAAAAATAAAACAAGAGAAACAAAAGAAAAAGAAGGAACTTGTTGGAGTTCAAGAGCGCTGAGGCAAAGTCGACTTTATTATCCAAAGTCTCGACGAGGGAAACTTTTGCACACGAAACAGCGTCACTAAAAACAAATACCAACTGACCCGACCGACACAACACAGAATCCCCCAGCCTGAACCCAAAGGGCCAGCAGAATGGCCCACCCAACACAGTGTCTGTGTGTGAATACTGTTTATTAGTGTTCAGTAGCTCCTACAAGCTCAGAAAATAAAATAAAAGAGAAGAATTAATAGTAGTGGCCCCTCTATCCTTTTGTTTGGGGCCTACTCCTTTCAGTTCTCTATATGGCAGACGCCAGAGTTGGCTTGTTCCTCTATTCTCCTGGCTGCCAAAAACTCTTCCCGAAAATGGGTGGGTTTTCGGTCGTGCACTTTAATTTCCGTCAGTTTTCATATTTTCCTGTTAACTCCCTGTTGATCAATGCTCTATGTGACTAGTTCATGGGTGAGCGGCAGCGCATTGGTTTCTCAACGCTGCGGTCACGGTACAAAAACACATCCCTATACCTCACACTCACCAGAGCATACTGCATTTTCGATAAGTAAGTAAGCTTGGGTCCACCCCTTTACCGGAACTGTGACAGTGGTCTCCTATGACTGGAAAGTTCATACACAGCTAATACAGCTGTTCAGGAAAGTTCAGAGTCTCAGGTGACAGCAGGGAAAGGCACAGCCAATCACACTGGCCATACATGTTACCGGGAGGTAGGACTCGAATAGAGAGGGGATCAAATTATAGGTGGGCACAGTTCAATAATCACTGGACATTGGTGGGGACACATCACTTCCATCCATGCTAATTCTTTACCCTTGAATGAATGAATTAATGAATGAGTGAATGAATGAAATAAGAGGTTGCTTATCTGTTTTTAATGTATTTATATCAAAAACTCTTTTCTTTTCGCAGAAATACACTTTTTCATTTGAATAAATGTATTAAAACACACTCGACTTGGAAATTCAATCAAACACATGATCAAGTTAGTACTTTTACAAATTTGAATGAAAGGATTCTGCTGCCGTACCGTCCCCGCTGCTGTAATTGTAACGCTGGGGCTAAAGCAGGTTGCGTGAGTCCAGATGGGCAGGGATCAAACCGCAGGCAGGCAATATCAGACGTGAATACATAATCATTCAACCAGCAGACAGAGCGACGGTCAAACCAGGAGAACCAATACAAAACAAAGAAACAGACTCAGACTGACTGGGGACCAGCACTGAGACTTAGTAACTAACTGGAGAAACAAAGAGGCACATGTATCTTATGGATCACCTACAGGTGTGAGTAGTGGAGCACAGTGGACGGATACATTATTGCAATGATAAAATGATACAGTATGCAAAATATGAAGTTAGAACAACAGACTGTCTGACCATGCGTTTATTTGCGGAGGTGACCTGCTGGTCTGTGCTGGGCTGATAAATAACAGGATCTCTAGCTACAGAGCTGTTTACATCTCACTTGTATTTCCTGACAAGCTGCTGTGGCTGCTGGTAATAAAACACTATACAAACAAAACTGAAATGAAAATGGAGAGAATACAGAGAGCAGAAGGGGCAAAACCCTCATTCCCACGATCAAACAGTGATATAGTATCTTCATCTGTCCAGAGTAAGTTTTGACACACCCAGCCCTGCAAGTTCATTTCAGAGTCCTTTTGATTTGGGCACTGGTAAGTTTCTTTCAGGTCCCCAGTCAGGTCCAGTCCCTGAAGATCACCAGAAGAACATTATTACACACATGAATCTAAAGAATGTTTCGAGTACCATAATTTAGATTGTATAGGATCAGCTGTGTAAGTAGCCCTGACTCTAGATCAGCTGTGTAAGTAGCCCTGACTCTAGATCAGCTGTGTAAGTATCACTGACTCTGGATCAGCTGTGTAAGTAGCACTGACTCTGGATCAGCTGTGTAAGTAGCACTGACTCTAGATCAGCTGTGTAAGTAGCCCTGACTCTAGATCAGCTGTGTAAGTGGCACTGACTCTGGATCAGCTGTGTAAGTATCACTGACTCTGGATCAGCTGTGTAAGTAGCACTGACTCTGGATCAGCTGTGTAAGTAGCCCTGACTCTGAATCAGCTGTGTAAGTGGCACTGACTCTGTATCAGCTGTGTAAGTATCACTGACTCTGTATCAGCTGTGTAAGTATCACTGACTCTGTATCAGCTGTGTAAGTAGCACTGACTCTGTATCAGCTGTGTAAGTAGCACTGACTCTGGATCAGCTGTGTAAGTATCACTGACTCTGTATCAGCTGTGTAAGTAGCATTGACTCTGTATGAGCTGTGTAAGTAGCACTGACTCTGGATCAGCTGTGTAAGTAGTACTGACTCTGTATTAGCTGTGTAAGTAACACTGACTCTGGATCAGCTGTGTAAGTAGCACTGACTCTGGATCAGCTATGTAAGTAGCACTGACTCTGGATCAGTTGTGTAAGTAGCACTGACTCTGGATCAGCTGTGTAAGTAGCACTGACTCTGGATCAGAGACAGATTACCGAGACGCATTCATGGTTGTTGCTCTAGAGGAGTGAAGTAGACGGGAGTTTGGAGGCACTGCAGTCTTTAGAAGACGAGCACTGCTGCTGATCCCTTACATCTGAAACATCTTACAAATTTAGCCGAAGAAAGGAACTTCAGTAGTTAGAAGTTTTAAGGTGTATAAGAATTGGGACAGCGGACATGTCGGGAGTTCATAGTATGATGTAAATACGGCTTATGTAGAAAGTTCCCTTTTTATTATTGAAAACTATCATTAATGCCTCATATGCCAGATCACCCATCCAGTCCTGGGCAAATGTTTCAAAAAGCCTACAATTCCATGAAGGGCCATCACACTGAAATTTAGATTTTTAAATAATCTTACAATATCCATCCACAGCTTCTTCCCCTTTGACCAAGACAGGATCCAGTCCTGTAAACACAAACACACATTCTATTATTAGTGTTATTATTAACACATTCTATTAGTAGTAGAGTCCATTAAAGAAGCAGTTATATTACTACTGAGTTACTCTTTCACACGGAGATTAAACATACCTTGTTTCCCTTTGTGATGGTGGCAATTCTGGAAAACCTATTATTACAGAATTTCCTAGCCTTGGTGCAGTTCCCTTCAGCTTCCCAGAATAAATAAAATACGCCGCGACGGAAATGCCACAGCTCTTCTTTCTCATCTAATACACCAAACAAAGCAACACACACACACACACACACACACACACACACACACACACACACACACACACACACACACACACACACACACACATATACAAGTCAGCTCAGCAGAATGAGAGAACCTCCTAATAGGTTGTTTGCAAATGACATCACATCACTCGTATGGTTCTCCACATAGGGGACGCTATCACACTCTCTCAGAACATCTGTGGTTTACATCATTTACAGTCACTCTGAATCAGTTGAACTGAGAACCATGAGGATCTTTTATCTAGAACCAGCAGCAGAACTGTCTGACCCTTCGTCTGCGGTCAGGACGAGAGACTGAACTTCCTGGTCCAGTTTCTTGTAGCTGTAGTTTTAAACCTCTCACCAGTGACCAGTCACATCACCCCCAGACCAACTGTTCACTCTACAATACTCACTCCTACCGAGCACACAAGGATGAAGCAGCTCATTCACCAGTTTTCCTGTTCCACCTTAATCAGTGCAGCAGGAGCCAGAACGTACCTGCACCTCCATTTAAGTTGGAAACAGGAGAACTGGTGAAGGAGAAGCTGAGCTGATGGTGCTGGTGGACGGTAGGAGTGAATATTGTAGTGTGTAAGGGTGATCTGGGCGTGAACACTGGTGGTCAGTAGGAGTGAGTGTTGTAGTGTGTAAGGGTGATCTGGGGGAAAACACTGGTGTTAACGTTAATGATGAGAGGGGTGGAGTTGAGTAGAAGGACGTCTGGAGGAGAAGGTAGTTCTGCCAGAAAGACTCAGGAGGCAGAGTGTAGGAAGGAAGCAGAATGGAACGTATGGGGTTTTTAGCGTAGGCGATGTGCTTGATCTTAAAGCGTAAAGATCTCCACCCCCAAAAATATACAAGAAAAAAAACAGAGAAGTGCTTACCTGGATCAGTCTGAAAACAAGCATAGGATTTTAACACTAAAGCTCAAATCAGAGCATTGCAGTGAAGATCACTCGTGGTGACGCAGATTAAAGTCTAAGTGAGGATCATTCTGCAGCTGAATGATTGTACTTACACAAATCCAGGACCTCAGGAGTATCAGTGTTTGATGTCGTTATGCTAAGCATGAATTTTGCACACTGTCAGTGCAAGGAATGACTGGTTTTTGCTTTAGCCTCACTGCATTCACTCCATTAGACATTCATACACTGGCATAGGGCTTCAGGCCCTTTGTATTCTCTTAGAAGCTCCACAGGGCAAGTGTATTAATACATTGGCTTAGGGCCTTGGCATTTATAAAAGAGTTAAGGGCCATGGACCTATTAAATTGACTTCAAAAGCTAAGGGCCATGGGCCTCCACATGCACCATGCTCACCTGAGGCCATGAGCCTGGTGGACCACAGGCCCAAATGTGCACTTTGTTCACAAGCGTGCACAGTGCTTGTGGATGCCCGTGGCCAATGTATGAAGGACTAACAGAGTGAATGAAATGAGCCAGACACAAACGCCAGTCACTCTTTGCACAGCGCGACAGCGTGCACAATGTTCCCAAATCCATGAGCACCTCACTAGCTGTGCATAATGACATCAAACAAAGATACTCTTGAGATCTTGATGCTCCAAGATGTGGACTGTGGACAGTAGTGCTTAGCTCCGCCAAGTCCTGGGAGTCCCCTCCATCAAATTCATCTGGTAAACTCTCCATATCCCCATAAGCACCACTTGACTCATCAGTGAGTGACCCACGGGGGCTGCAGGGGGTCACTCATGCTGCACTGGCTTGTCTTGGTTCTTTCTTCTGTTTTTCCAGGTTTTAAATTTTCCAGGTGCACGAGCAGTAAACTGCACGAGTACTTATGCTACTGTATGCTGCCGTCATTGTCTGAAAGGACGTGCCCTGACTCTCTAGAGTTCTTTCTGTTTCTTTCTGGTCGTTTTCTGGAATGTAGTATTGTGAGTTTCATTCCATACAAACTCTAAAGTGTTTCGCTTGAGGGTCTGGCAAAATGCCTTTAGAGAACCTGGGGGCAAGTCTAGATGAAGAAGACATGCATGAAGTGGTTGTGTTTTTCGATGGGTGCATTCCCTTTACAGCTTTGATCTTTTCTAGGTCTAGTTTCATGGTGTTACGTATCAGTCTGCACCCGAAGTGACTGCCGCACATAAGACAAACTCCTCTCTGCTGTGTCCTCTCCAGCATGTTGCACAGATTTGTATCATGCTGCTTTTTGGTTTGCCCGAATACCGCTATGTCATTGATGATAGCTGCCACTAAATACACTGTCTGATGTCTGAGACGCTGTTTATGATAGTTTAGAGAAGATCTCAGTCTTAAACTCCATTCATGGTGGAGGGATACATGCAGGACGCTGTGAGACACACAGAGTATCAATCAAACTACACAAAAACTTAATGCTGCAGGTTGGATTCTGGAGGTTCTCACCTGTGGGTTGTGATCCATTCAGCGGGTTATGTTGGTTGGTTGGTGCAGGGGTATCTTTACAGGAAAGGACAAACAGTTATTGAATATGTTTATACAGTTGTGAGACATAATAAGTGAGCTGTTTGGAATTAGTTGTATTTGTGTATTGATTACTAATGAAATGTACTTTGATTGGTACAGAAGTCACAGTTATCATATCTACAGACTCTACAATCTACTCCACTGTTAGACAAACATTCAGCAAGACTGGAGTTCATAGAAGAACACTAGGAGGTAAACACACACTGTGGTCTGTCTCAAGTTCGACTGAAACCACATGGATGTGTTACATGTGTGTGTATTTTAATAGTGTAGTTAGATTGTGTGTGTTATTAGTGTAGTTAGATTGTGTGTATGTTATTAGTGTAGTTAGATTGTGTGTGTTATTAGTGTAGTTAGATTGTGTGTTATTACTGCAGTTTGATTGTGTGTTAATAGTGTAGTTAGATTGTGTGTGTTATTAGTGTAGTTAGATTGTGTGTGTTATTAGTGTAGTTAGATTGTGTGTGTGTTATTAGTGTAGTTCGATTGTGTGTGTGTGTTTTTAGTGTAGATTGTGTGTGAGTGATGTTAGTGTAGCTAGATTGTGTGTGTGTTGTTAGTGTAGATTGTGTGTGAGTGTTGTTAGTGTAGTTAGATTGTGTGTGTGTTATTAGTGTAGTTAGATTGTGTGTGTGTTAGTGTAGTTAGATTGTGTGTGTTTTATGAGTGTAGTTTGATTGTGCGTGTGTTATTAGTGTAGTTTGATTGTGTGTGTGTGTTATTAGTGTAGTTACATTGTGTGTGTGTTGTTAGTGTAGTTACATTGTGTGTGTGTGTGTTATTAGTGTAGTTAGATTGTGTGTGTGTGTGTGTGTGTGTGTGTGTGTGTTATTAGTGTAGTTAGATTGTGTGTGTTTTATGAGTAGTTAGATTGTGTGTGTTATTAGTGTAGTTAGATTGTGTGTGTGTTATTAGTGTAGTTAGATTGTGTGTGTTGTTAGTGTAGTTAGATTGTGTGTGTTTTATAAGTGTAGTAAGATTGTGTGTGTGTTATTAGTGTAGTTACATTGTGTGTGTGTTGTTAGTGTAGTTACATTGTGTGTGTGTGTTATTAGTGTAGTTAGATTGTGTGTGTGTGTGTGTGTGTGTGTGTGTTATTAGTGTAGTTAGATTGTGTGTGTTTTATGAGTAGTTAGATTGTGTGTGTTATTAGTGTAGTTACATTGTGTGTGTGTGTGTTATTAGTGTAGTTAGATTGTGTGTGTGTGTGTGTGTTATTAGTGTAGTTAGATTGTGTGTGTTTTATGAGTAGTTAGATTGTGTGTGTTATTAGTGTAGTTACATTGTGTGTGTGTTGTTAGTGTAGTTACATTGTGTGTGTGTGTGTTATTAGTGTAGTTAGATTGTGTGTGTGTGTTATTAGTGTAGTTAGATTGTGTGTGTTTTATGAGTAGTTAGATTGTGTGTGTTATTAGTGTAGTTAGATTGTGTGTGTGTTATTAGTGTAGTTAGATTGTGTGTGTTGTTAGTGTAGTTAGATTGTGTGTGTTTTATTAGTGTAGTAAGATTGTGTGTGTGTTATTAGTGTAGTTACATTGTGTGTGTGTTGTTAGTGTAGTTACATTGTGTGTGTGTGTTATTAGTGTAGTTAGATTGTGTGTGTGTGTGTGTGTGTGTGTGTGTGTTATTAGTGTAGTTAGATTGTGTGTGTTTTATGAGTAGTTAGATTGTGTGTGTTATTAGTGTAGTTACATTGTGTGTGTGTTGTTAGTGTAGTTACATTGTGTGTGTGTGTGTTATTAGTGTAGTTAGATTGTGTGTGTGTGTGTGTGTGTTATTAGTGTAGTTCGATGGGTGTGTGTTATTGGTGTAGTTACATTGTGTGTGTGTTATTAGTGTAGTTCGATTTGTAGTTAGATTCTGTCTGCGTAAGTTTAGTTAGACTTTAATTTATAAATAAATTACATTCATATTACCTGGTTTTTCAGGGTCCTTAGTAGGGACTAGTGGTCCGTTAAAGGCAGCAGGTAGTTGGTGTTTTGTAACTGCAGCATCATAGAAGTGAAAGATTTTTGAAAAGAAGTTGGATTAATTTTAATGTCTTGCTTTGTTTAATAACTACTGTTACTTCTGTTAATCTAACTGATTAAATCATAATCAGACAGTTAAGAAGTAAACAGAGTCGTTCAGAGTGGGTTCTGTGTGAAACTCTGTTCTAGATACAGTCAGAACTGTTCACAGTTGTGGTGAATGGAACCAGACGTCCACCTCTAAAAGCTCCTCACAGAAAGTTCTTACAGTAGATGTTATAAATACACTGTCTGATTCTGAGACGCTGTTTATGATAGTTTAGAGAAGATCTCAGTCTTAAACTCCATTCATGGTGGAGGGATACATGCAGGACGCTGTGAGGTTCAAATAGTCCCCAAAGAAAACCTAGTATTTTCAGATCTTCCACATTTTACCATCAACATCCAGATAAACTCAGACGACAGCATAACTTAAACGTTAGCTTAGCTTTAGCATAGCTTAGCTTTTAATATTTAAAAAGATGTAACATGTTTCAGACTTCTAAAATTAGTAAAATCACTCTTAGTCATAATGTCCACGCGGGAGAATACAGGTAATGTGACGCTGGGTTTGTCCTTAAATGTCTTGTTAACCCATTTAATTTAAATAATTAATGGTGGAGGGATACATGCAGGATGCTGTCAGGTTAAAATAGTCCTCAAAGAAAACCTATTTTTTTCAGATCTTTCACATTCAGCACCACTGTAAACACCACCACCACCAATGCAAAGACTATCACCACCACTGTAAACACCATCACCACGACTGTAAACATCATCATCACCACCACTGTAAACATCACCACCACTGTAAACACCATCACCACGACTGTAAACACCACCACCACCAATGCAAAGACTATCACCACCACTGTAAACACCATCACCACGACTGTAAACACCATCACCACCACTGTAAACATCACCACCACTGTAAACACCATCAACCACCACTGTAAACACCATCACCACCACTGTAAACACCATCACAGCCACTGTAAACACCATCACCACCAGTGTAAACACCATCACCATGACTGTAAACACCATTACCACCACTGTAAACACCATCACCACCACTGTACACACCATCACCACCACTGTAAACACCATCACCACCACTGTAAACATCACCATCACCACTGTAAACACCATCACCACCACTGTAAACAACATCTTCACCCTTGTAAACACCATCACCAACACTGTAAACACCATTACCACCACTGTAAACAACACCACCACCACCACCACTGTAAACACCATCACCACCACTGTAAACACCATCACCACCACCACTGTAAACACCATCACCACCAACACTGTAAACACCATCACCACCACTGTAAACACCATCACCACCACCACTGTAAACACCATCACCACCACTGTAAACACCATCACCACCACCACTGTAAACACCATCACCACCACTGTAAACACCATCACCACCACGGTAAACAATACTAAACAATTGAATTCCCACTTACTGAGGTGTCCAGTCATGATCAGTAAAATGAGCAATAGCGCTGTGTTTATGATCAACAGAATCCTCTTTAACTTTTTGCCCTGTTGGGGGAGATAGACATAGTTCTAGCCTGCTTCAGATCTTTGTAGACAGAATGAAAATAAATTCTATTCATTTACACATATTGTGAACTTGTACTCACTGGCGTCATCAGTGCCATTGTAGAGTTTTAGCTGAGCTGAGAGCGGCTGCACAGAACCAGCATCAAAAACTGAGAAAGAGAGAAGGAGATCATTTATTACTGTTTATGACACGTTTTCTCATTTAACTCTTCCTGTTCACATTAAAGAGAAGCTAAATACTCTTCAGTAACTGGGAGGCTGGTGTCCACATGCATGGAGGATTTTAAGCCAGATCTTCTCCTCTTGTGCCTTCAGATGTTGTGTTTGCAGACATGACAAACCTGATCCACTGTTTTCAGTAGAGCCACAGCTGGAACTTGGGTTTGCACACGGTTATGCTTTCCTATTGATGTAATGTAGTGTAAGCAAACTCACTTAACCCCTAGGGGGCACTGTGTGGTTGTAGTACGAGGCGAAATTTATTTAAGGAATGAACTCTGAGATTAGGGCTGTAGTCTTAGCACCATATGGAGGTGTCATGTAGCCTTGTGAACAGCACCTTACTTCAAACTTAAAATGTCAGTATTGGAACATATTTAAGAATGTGATATCGATATCAGACATGAAAAAGTGGTATCAAGCTACACTTGATAAATTCAGTGCTGTGAAACATTGTCCTTTTAACTGTAGTATTTTATATACATTAAATTTAAATGACTAGATGCTTCAAATATGCATTTTTTATGTCAGATAATTGCCATCTTTTTTACAGCATTGCAACCATCAAAACAAAAAGTGTGTAAGAGGCAGGGGTCACAGTGAAGCATAATAACAAGGAATAAAATGAAAGAGTTGTCATCTAATGAGATCAAAGTTTTTATAACAATAAACACAAATAAAATTATTCAAATAATGAATAATTAGCTTGGTTTTATAAAGACTAAGGCTAATGAGAAACAGGTGACAGTAATTAATACTCAGGAGATGATAATAGGAGAAAAGTTCCTGAACTGGTGACTGTGATGTCAGACTGCAAGGAGTTCTGGGAAATGTAGTTAAGGGACTCAATTTAATTACGTAAAATTAAACCTTTACCATCAGATCAACTTTTGCTTTCACCACAATATCAATCTTAAATTTTACCAGAAATCAATCTTTACTTTTAGAAAGAGATCAACTTTTACTGCAAAATAAATTTTTACTTTTACCAAAAATCAATCTTCACTTTTACCAACATATCAATTTTTACTTTTACAGAAAAATCAATCTTTACTTTTATAATCAGATCAACTTTTATTTTTTTCACAACATCAAACCACAAATCAATCTTAAATTTTAGCAACTTTTACCACAATATCAATCTTTACTTTTACCACAAAATCAATCTTTACTTTTACCACAAATCAATCTTTACTTTTACCACCAATCAATCTTTATTTTTACCAACAGATCAACTTTTACTTTTACCAAAAAATCTATATTTACTTTCACCACAAATTAATCTTTACTTTTAGCAAAAGATCAACTTTTACTTGTATCACAAAATTAATATTTACTTCTACCAACAGATCGACTTGCACTTTTTCTGCAAAATCAATCTTTACTTTTAGCAACAGATCAACTTTTACTTTTACCAAAAAATCAATTTTTACTTTCACCACAAATTAATCTTTACTTTTAACAACAGATCAACTTTTACTTTTACCAAAAAATCAATTTTTACTTTCACCACAAATTAATCTTTACTTTTAACAACAGATCAACTTTTACTTTTATCACAAAATTAATATTTACTTCTACCAACAGATCGACTTTCATTTTTTTCATTTTTTTACTTTGACCACAAAATCAATCTTCACTTTTGGCAAAAGATCAACTTTTACTTTTACCACAAAACCATCTTTACTTTTAGTGCAAAATCAATCTTTACGTTTGGCAACAGATAAACTTTTACTTTTACCAATGTCAGTCTTAAATTTTACCAGCACACCAACTTTTACTTTTACCACAAAATCAATCTTTACTTTTAGCAACAAATCAACTCTTACTTTTACCACAAAATCAGTCTTTACTTTTACCACAAAATCAATCTTTACTTTTACCAACACAATGACTTTTACTTTTACCAACAGATCAACTTTTGCTTTTACTATAAAATCAATCTTAACTTTTACCACAAAATCAGTCTTTACTTTTAGTAACACACCAACCTTTACTTTTATCACAATGTCAAACTTTACTTTTACCAACACATCAACTTTTACTTTTACCAACACATCAACTTTTACTATTACCAACACATCAACTTTTACTTTTACTCCAAAATCTGTCTTTACTTTTATCAACTGATTGACTTGTACTTTTACCTTTACCGCAAAATCAATGTTTACTTTTACCACAAAATCAATGTTTACTTTCACCACAAAATCAATGTTTACTTTCACCACAAATTTTTACTTTTACCAACAAATCGGCTTTTCATTTTACAGCAAAAAATAATCTTTATATTAACCACCAAATCTGTCTTTACTTTTAGCAACAGATCAACTTTTACTTTTACAACAAAATCAGTCTTTACTTTTAGCAACAGATCAACTTTTACTTTTACCACAAAATCAACATTTACTTTTACTAACACATCAACTTTTACTTGTTAATGACAATCCAGTCTGAGATACACAGAGAGCGAGATTTAGAAGAGGAGTCACGAACAGGCTCAGCAGGCGCCTCATTGAGCATGCGAGCGGTGCGTCTTGTGAGACCGGATGTGTGAGGTTGGGAAAGCATGCGTGGAGCGGCAGGATCTCTGAGAGCCGGAGTGAGGCAAACAGGAGCGCCCGTGTGTGGGAGAATAGTCTGGATGAAGCAGCAGTGGCGGGAGAAGCAGTGACAGAAACAACAAACCTAAGAACAGAGTGAGGAGGAGCAGAATGAGGAGGAGCAGGGGAAAGGCTGGTCTGGCTACGAGAAAATAGCTTGTTGTCAGAGGTGGCTAAATCCAGGTCCATGCCGGGAGGGGTGCGACTTAAGTAAAAGCAGGAGACCAAGGGCATGGCTATGACTGTGTGAATTTCGTCACAAGAAGTTGAGGGCAGAGAAGTGGTTTATGTAGAGTGTGTAATGACAGTGAGGAGGAGTTCAGGTGTGATCCTATTTTATAACTTCATTAGAGGTTAAACTCTTGAGTGCTGCACAGTTTCATTTTCTAGCTTGCTTATTCTATCTTACATATTCAGTAAATGTGGTGTGTAGGGTAGAGCTGGGTGAATTCCCTCTCTCTCCTATAATGCACAAATGAGTTCTCATTCAGGCACATGCAGAGTCACCCAGAAACAGGCCCCCTCAGACCTTTCAAACCACAGAGTACATCGTCTCACCAACACAGCTCAGGATGACCCACAGAACACAACAAAAACAATGTATCACAAATTCAACCAATTAAATATCCTTTATAAATTAGAGTGCTGTAAATAGAACAGATATAGTACCAGGATGCCTGATTAAAAGAACAGTTCAGGCTCAGTTATCATATTTCAGAAATAGAAAAATGGCACCATAAGAGTCACTGAAGAAGAAGAATGAATGGGTAATCAGAGCAGCTAAGGACAAACAGAAAGACATCATTTTCACCTCTCATGTAGCAAATAGAAAGATCTCAGAGAAGATTAAATTATATTTTACATCCCATCATTTGAAGAGAAACCAGAACATGTTAAACTGTCTGTAAAAGAACCAAACAGTACCTTAGGCTGAACCCATGTTCATTTTTAAAATCCTACCCTGTTACATAACAGATCCCAACATTTACACACAACCACAACACCAATCAGCAACCAGAACATTTACACACAACCACAAGAACCAGAACATTTACACACAACCACAACCAGAACATTTACACACAACCACAAAAACCAGCAACCAGAACATTTACACACAACCACAACACCAACCAGCAACCAGAACATTTACACACAACCACAACACCAATCAGCAACCAGAACATTTACACACCACCACAACAACAACCAGAATATTTACACACAACCACAACCAGAACATTTACACACAACCACAACAACAACCAGCAACCAGAACATTTACACACAACCACAACACCAACCAGCAACCAGAACATTTACACACAACCACAACACCAACCAGCAACCAGAACATTTACACACAACCACAACACCAATCAGCAACCAGAACATTTACACACAACCACAAATCCAACCAGAACATTTACACACAACCACAACAAAAAACAGCAACCAGAACATTTACACACAACCACAACAACCAGCAACCAGAACATTTACAGACAAACACAACACCAACCAGCAACCAGAACATTTACACACAAACACAACACCAACCAGCAACCAGAATATTTACACACAACACCAACGAGCAACCTGAACATTTACACACCACCACAACAACAACCAGCAACGAGAACATTTACAAACAACCACAACACCAACCAGAACATTTACACACAACCACAACACCAACCAGCAACCAGAACATTTGCACACAACCACAACAACAACCAGCAACCAGAACATTTACACACAACCACAACACCAACCAGCAACCAGAACATTTACACACAACCACAACACCAACCAGCAACCAGAACATTTACACACAACCACAACACCAACCAGCAACCAGAACATTTACACACAACCACAACAACCACCAACCAGAACATTTACACACAACCACAACACCAACCAGAACGTTTACACACAACCACAACACCAACCAGAACATTTACACACAACCACAACACCAACCAGCAACCAGAACATTTACACACAACCACAACAACCACCAACCAGAACATTTACACACAACCACAACACCAACCAGAACATTTACACACAACCACAACCAGAACATTTACAAACAACCACAACAACAACCAGCAACCAGAACATTTACACACAACCACAACACCAACCAGCAACCAGAACATTTACAAACAACCACAACACCAACCAGCAACCAGAACATTTACACACAACCACAAAACCAACCAGAACATTTACACACAACCACAATCAGAACATTTACACACAACCACAACAACCAGCAACCAGAACATTTACACACAAACACAACACCAACCAGCAACCAGAACATTTACACACAACCACAACAACCAGCAACCAGAACATTTACACACAACCACAACACCAACGAGCAACCTGAACATTTACACACCACCACAACAACAACCAGCAACCAGAACATTTACACACAACCACAACACCAACCAGCAACCAGAACATTTACACACAACCACAACAACCACCAACCAGAACATTTACACACAACCACAACACCAACCAGAACATTTACACACAACCACAACACCAACCAGAACATTTACACACAACCACAACACCAACCAGCAACCAGAACATTTACACACAACCACAACACCAACCAGAACATTTACACACAACCACAACAACAACCAGCAACCAGAACATTTACACACAACCACAACACCAACCAGAACATTTACACACAACCACAACCAGAACATTTACACACAACCACAACAACAACCAGCAACCAGAACATTTACACACAACCACAACACCAACCAGCAACCAGAACATTTACACACAACCACAACAACCACCAACCAGAACATTTACACACAACCACAACACCAACCAGAACATTTACACACAACCACAACACCAACCAGAACATTTACACACAACCACAACACCAACCAGCAACCAGAACATTTACACACAACCACAACAAGCACCAACCAGAACATTTACACACAACCACAACACCAACCAGAACATTTACACACAACCACAACCAGAACATTTACAAACAACCACAACAACAACCAGCAACCAGAACATTTACACACAACCACAACACCAACCAGCAACCAGAACATTTACACACAACCACAACACCAACCAGCAACCAGAACATTTACACACAACCACAACACCAATCAGCAACCAGAACATTTACACACAACCACAACACCAACCAGAACATTTACACACAACCAGAATATTTACACACAACCACAACAACAACCAGCAACCAGAACATTTACACACAACCACAACACCAACCAGCAACCAGAACGTTTACACACAACCACAACACCAACCAGAACATTTACACACAACCACAACACCAACCAGCCACCAGAACATTTACACACAACCACAACAACAACCAGCAACCAGAACATTTACACACAACCACAACACCAACCAGAACATTTACACACAACCACAACACCAATCAGCAACCAGAACATTTACACACAACACCAACCAGAACATTTACACACAACCACAACCAGAACATTTACACACAACCACAACAACAACCATCAACCAGAACATTTACACACAACCACAACACCAACCAGCAACCAGAACATTTACACACAACCACAACAACCAGCAACCAGAACATTTACACACAACCACAACACCAACGAGCAACCAGAACATTTACACACCACCACAACAACAACCAGCAACCAGAACATTTACACACAACCACAACACCAACCAGAACATTTACACACAACCACAACATCAACCAGAACATTTACACACAACCACAACAACAACCAGCAACCAGAACATTTACACACAACCACAACACCAACCAGCAACCAGAACATTTACACACAACCACAACACCAACCAGCAACCAGAACATTTACACACAACCACAACAACAACCAGAAACCAGAACATTTACACACAACCACAACACCAACCAGCAACCAGAACATTTACACACAACCACAACAACAACCAGCAACCAGAACATTTACACACAACCACAACAACAACCAGCAACCAGAACATTTACACACAACCACAACAACCAGAAACCAGAACATTTACACACAACCACAACACCAACCAGCAACCAGAACATTTACACACAACCACAACAACAACCAGCAACCAGAACATTTACACACAACCACAACACCAACACCAGCAACCTGAACATTTACACACAACCACAACACCAACCATTACATTTACACACACCACACCACAATCAGAACATTTACACACCAACCACAACAACAACCAGCAACCAGGAACATTTACACACGAACGCACAACACCAAACAGCAACCAGAACATTTACACACAACCACAACCTCCACCAGCAACCATAACATTTACACACACCATACAACAACCACCAACCAGAACATTTACACACAACCACAACACCAACCACAGCCAGAACATTACACACACCACACAGCCACCATCAACCAGAACAGTTACACACAACCACAACACCATCGCAACCAGAACATTTACACACAACCACAACCACCAAACCAGAACCATTACACACAACCAGCAATCAGAACATTTACAAACAACTCACAACAACTACCAGCAACCAGAACATTTACACACAACCACAACACCACCAGCAACCAGAACCATTACACACAACAACAACACAACCACACCAGAAACATTTACACACACCACAACACCACCAGACTTACACAACCATCTGAACATTTACACAGCAACGCACAACACCAACCAGAAAACATTTAACACACAACCCAACAACAACCAGCTAACCAGAACATTTACAACAACACAACACCAACCAGAAACAAAACATTTACACACAACCACAACACCAACCAGCAACCAGAACATTTACACACAACCACAACACAACCAGCAACCAGAAACATTTACACACAACCACAACACCAACCACACCAGAACATTTACACACAACCACAACACCAACCAGCAACCAGAACATTTACACACAACCACAACAACAACCAGAAACCAGAACATTTACACACAACAAAAACACCAACCAGCAACCAGAACATTTACACACAACCACAACAACAACCAGCAACCAGAACATTTACACACAACCACAACAACAACCAGCAACCAGAACATTTACACACACAACACAACAACAACACCCAGAAACCAGAACATTTACACACAACCACAACACCAACCAGCAACCAGAACATTTACACACAACCACAACAACAACCAGCAACCAGAACATTTACACACAACCACAACACCACCCTGCAACCAGAACATTTACACACAACCACAACCCAACCAGCAACCAGAACATTTACACACAACCACAACAACAACCAGAAACCAGAACATTTACACACAACCACAACACCAACCAGCAACCAGAACGTTTACACACAACCACAACACCAACCAGAACATTTACACACAACCACAACAACCAGCAACCAGAACATTTACACACAACCACAACAACAACCAGCTACCAGAACATTTACACACAACACCAACCAGCAACCAGAACATTTACACACAACCACAACAACCACCAACCAGAACATTTACACACAACCACAACAACAACCAGCACCAGAACATTTACACACAACCACAACACCAACCAGAACATTTACACACAACCACAAACAACAGCTACCAGAACATTTTACACACAACCAAACACCAACCAGAAACCAAAACATTTACACACAACCACAACACCAACCAGCAACCAGAACATTTACACACAACCACAACACCAAATAGCAACCAGAACATTTACACACAACCACAACACCAACCAGCAACCAGAACATTTACACACAACCACAACAACCACCAACCAGAACATTTACACACAACCACAACAACAACCAGCAGCCAGAACATTTACACACAACCACAGCACCAACCAGAACATTTACACACAACCACAACACCAATCAGCAACCAGAACATTTACACACAACCACAACACCAACCAGAACATTTACACACAACCACAATCAGAACATTTACACACAACCACAACAACAACCAGCAACCAGAACATTTACACACAACCACAACACCAACCAGCAACCAGAACATTTACACACAACCACAACAACCAGCAACGAGAACATTTACACACAACACCAACGAGCAACCTGAACATTTACACACCACCACAAAAACAACCAGCAACCATAACATTTACACACAACCACAACACCAACCAGAACATTTACACACAACCACAACACCAACCAGAACATTTACACACAACCACAACACCAAGCAGCAACCAGAACATTTACACACAACCACAACACCAATCAGCAACCAGAACATTTACACACAACCACAACACCAACCAGAACATTTACACACAACCAGAATATTTACACACAACCACAACAACAACCAGCAACCAGAACATTTACACACAACCACAACACCAACCAGCAACCAGAACGTTTACACACAACCACAACACCAACCAGAACATTTACACACAACCACAACACCAACCAGAAACCAAAACATTTACACACAACCACAACACCAACCAGCAACCAGAACATTTACACACAACCACAACACCAAATAGCAACCAGAACATTTACACACAACCACAACACCAACCAGCAACCAGAACATTTACACACAACCACAACAACCACCAACCAGAACATTTACACACAACCACAACAACACCAGCAGCCAGAACATTTACACACAACCACAGCACCAACCAGAATCATTTACACACAACCACAACACCAATCAGCAACAGAACATTTACACACAACCACAACACCAACCAGAACATTTACACACAACCACAATCAGAACATTTACACACAACCACAACAACAACCAGCAACCAGAACATTTACACACAACCACAACACCAACCAGCAACCAGACATTTACACACAACCACAACAACCACCAACCAGAACATTTACACACAACCACAACAACCCAGAACATTTACACACAACCACAACACCAACCAGAACATTTACACACAACCACAACACCAACCAGCAACCAGAACATTTACACACAACACAACAACCACCAACCAGAACATTTACACACAACACAACAACCACCAACCAGAACATTTACACACAACCACAACCAGAACATTTACAAACAACCACAACAACAAACCAGCAACCAGAACATTTACACAACACAACACACCAACACAACCAGAACATTTAACACAACAACAACACCAACCAGCAACCAGAAACATTTACACACAACCACAACACCAACCAGCAACCAGAACATTTACACACAACCACAATCACGCAACCACATTTACACACAAACCACAACACAACCAGCAACCAGAACATTTACACACAAACCACAACAACAACCAGCAACCAGAACATTTACACACAACCACAACAACCAGCAACCAGAACATTTACACACAACACCAACGAGCAACCTGAACATTTACACACCACCACAACAACAACCAGCAACCAGAACATTTACACACAACCACAACACCAACCAGAACATTTACACACAACCACAACACCAACCAGCAACCAGAACATTTGCACACAACCACAACAACAACCAGCAACCACAACATTTACACACAACCACAACAACCAGCAACCAAAACATTTACACACAACCACAACACCAACCAGCAACCAGAACATTACACACAACCACAACAACCACCAACCAGAACATTTACACACAACCACAACACCAACCAGAACATTTACACACAACCACAACACCACCAGAACATTTACACACAACACAACACCAACAGCAACCAGAACATTTACACAACCCCACAACACCAACCAGAACATTTACACACAACCACAACAACAACCAGCAACCAGACATTTACAACAACCACAACACCAACCAGAACATTTACACACAACCACAACCAGAACATTTACACACACCACAACAACAACCAGCAACCAGAACATTTACACACAACCACAACACCAACCGCAACCAGAACATTTACACACAACACAACAACCACCACACCAGACATTTACACACAACCAACAAACCACCAGAACATTTACACACAACCACAACACAACCAGAACATTTACACACAACCACAACACCAACCAGCATCCAGAACATTTACACAAACCACAACAAGCACCAACCAGAACATTTACACACAACCACAACACCAACCAGAACATTTACACACACACCACTACCAGAACATTTACAAACAACCACAACAACAACC
>CM038726.1:38358651-38367180 GCA_021613375.1 Megaleporinus macrocephalus | reverse complement strand
ACAACAACCAGCAACCAGAACATTTACACACAACCACAACAACCAGCAATCAGAACATTTACACACAACCACAACACCAACGAGCAACCAAAACATTTACACACAACCACAACACCAACCAGCAACCAGAACATTTACACACAACCACAACACCAACCAGCAACCAGAACATTTGCACACAACCACAACAACAACCAGCAACCAGAACATTTACACACAACCACAACAACCAGCAACCAGAACATTTACACACAACCACAACAACAACCAGCAACCAGAACATTTACACACAACCACAACACCAACCAGCAACCAGAACATTTACACACAACCACAACACCAACCAGCAACCAGAACATTTACACACAACCATCCAACAACCAGAAACCAGAACATTTACACAACACAACCATCAACCAGCAACCTGAACATTTACACACAACCACAACACAACCAGCAACCAGAACATTTACACACAACCACAACACCAACCAGCAACCAGAACATTTACACACAACCACAACAACAACCAGCAACCAGAACATTTACACACAACCACAACACCAACCAGCAACCAGAACATTTACACACAACCACAACACCAACCGTAACCAGAACATTTACACAAACACAACAACAACCAGCAACCAGAACATTTTACACAACCACAACCAACCAGCAACCAGAACATTTACACACACAACAACACAACCAGCAACCAGAACATTTACACACAACCACAACACCAACCAGCAACCAGAACAATTACACACAACCACAACATCAACCAGCAACCAGAACATTTACACACAACCACAACACCAACCAGAACATTTACACACAACCACAACACCAACCAGCAACCAGAACGTTTACACACAACCACAACACCAACCAGAACATTTACACGCAACCACAACAACCAGCAACCAGAACATTTACACACAACCACAACAACCACCCACCAGAACATTTACACACAACCACAACACCAACCAGAACATTTACACACAACCACAACACCAACCAGAACATTTACACACAACCACAACACCAACCAGCAACCAGAACATTTACACACAACCACAACACCAACCAGAACATTTACACACAACCACAACACCAACAGCAACCAGAACATTTACACACAACCACAACACCAACAGAACATTTACACACAACCAAACCAGAACATTTACACACACAACCACAACAACCAGCAACCAGAACATTTACACACAACCACAACACCAACCAGCAACCAGAACATTTACACACAACCACAAACAACCAGCAACCAGAACATTTACACACAACACCAACAGCAACCAGAACATTTACACCACCACAACACAACCAGCAACCAGAACATTTACACACAAACCACAACACCAACCAGAACATTTACACACAACCACAAACCAACCAGCAACCAGAACATTTACACACACAACAACAACCAGCAACCAGAACATTTACACACAACCACACAACCAGCAACCAGAACATTTACACACAACCACAACCAGCAACCAGAACATTTACACACAACCACAACAACAACCAGAACCAGAACATTTACACACAACCACAACACCAACCAGCAACCAGAACATTTACACACAACCACAACACCAGCAACCAGAACATTTACACACAACCACAACACCAACCAGCAACCAGAACATTTACACACAACCACAACACCAACCAACCAGAACATTTACACACCACAACAACCAGCAACCAGAACATTTAAACACAACCACAACAACCAGTAACCAGAACATTTAGACACAACACCAACAATCAGCAACCAGAACATTTACACACAACCACAACAACAACCAGCAACCAAAACATTTACACACAACCACAACACCAACCAGCAACCAGAACATTTACACACAACAACCAACAACCAGAACATTTACACACAACCACAACACCAACCAGCAACCAGAACATTTACACACAACCACAGCAACCAGCATCCAGAAAATTTACACACAACTACAACACCAACGAGCAACCAAAACATTTACACAGCACCACAACAACCAGCAACCAGAACATTTACACACAACTACAACACCAACCAGAACATTTACACACAAGCACAACACCAACCAGCACCCAGAACATTTACACACAACCACAACAACCAGCAACCAGAATATTTACACACAACCACAACAAAAACCAGCAAGCAGAACATTTACACACAACCACAACACCAACCAGCAACCAGAACATTTACACACAACACCAACCAGCAAGCAGAACATTTACACACAACCACAACACCAACCAGCAACCAGAACATTTACACACAACCATAACACCAACCAGAACATTTACACGCAACCACAACACCAACCAGCAACCAGAACATTTACACACAACCACAACACCAACCAGCAACCAGAACATTTACACACAACAACCAGCAACCAGAACATTTACACACAACCACAGCACCAACCAGCAACCAGAACATTTACACACAACCACAACACCAACCAGCAACCAGAACATTTACATACAACCACAACACCAACCAGCAACCAGAACATTTACACACAACCACAACACCAACGAGCAACCAAAACATTTACACAGCACCACAACAACAACCAGCAACCAGAACATTTACACACAACCACAACACCAACCAGCAACCAGAACATTTACACACAACCACAACAACCAGCAACCAGAACATTTACACACAACAACAACACCAACCAGCATCCAGAACATTTACACATAAACCACAAACACCAACCAGAAACCAGAAACATTTAACACAAACCACAACACCAAACCAGCAACCAGAACATTTACACACAACCACAACAACAACCAGCAACCAGAATATTTACACACAACCAAAACATTTACACACATCCACAGCAACCAGCAACCAGAACATTTACACACAACCACAACAACAACCAGCAACCAGAATATTTACACAGAACCACAACACCAACCAGAACATTTACACACAACCACAACACCAACCAGCAACCAGAACATTTACACACAACCACAACACCAACCATCAACCAGAACATTTACACACAACCACAAAAACAACCAGAACATTTACACACAACCACAACACCAACCAGCAACCAGAACATTTACACACAACCACAACAGCAACCAGAACATTTACACACAACCACAACAACAACCAGAACATTTACACACAACCACAACACCAACCAGAACATTTACACACAACCACAACACCATCCAGAACATTTACACACAACCACAACACCAACCAGCAACCAGAACATTTACACACAACCACAACACCAACCAAAACGGTGTTGGAGAAATCCAGAGTTCCAGGCTGTGAAGGGAACGTCGCCACTTTTCATTCCTTCCCAACAAACAACCCAACTGTCAGAGCTCCATGTTGATCTTTAAAGCAGCCTGAAGTTCCTCTTCTCCACATTCTTCATCTAATGTTCCACCTTAAACACTGCAGCTCGTATAGACGCCAGAATGGAACCACAGCACCGTTTAAGGTGGAACGGAGAATTCCCAAAACCAGCTGCTGAACTTCCAACATCTTTAACAGAATCCTGAACAACTTTAACTCTGCAGTCTGTACGTTTCACTCCGGACAGTTTCTCCAACACTCGGACACCATGGAGCAGCTTCAGCTCAGCGTTCAACACTGAAGAGACTGAAGAGACGAGCAGCTCCACCTTTATTAGCACCACAACCCCAACAGTGACTGGAAGTAGCAGCCATGCTGTGTGAGTGGATCACTGTGTGCTGGTTGAAGCAGATCATCTTCAACTGAAAGTTTCACAGAGACACCTTTAATCTACTTTGTGTTTGATGTCCAGATCAAAGAGAGTAGCTAGTACAGGTAACCTTAGCGACTAACAGCTCCAAGTAACTAGCATAGCTAACTAAATAGTATGTAGACGGAGCTTATTTACACAGAGGCTCATTTTATTTGGTCTGTGTTGCTTCTATGTGATCATCACCGCTGTAAACCAGCCAATCAGAGCAGAGCTCATTGAAATAGCTCAACAAAAAATAGAGAGTTTTATTCTAGAACAAGATCAAAGACACACATACCTTGTATGTAGGACATCAGAGAGAAGTTATTTTTAGGCTTTGCTTTTGATCCATTTATCATAAAAACATGCTGTAAAGAGCAGTTAACAATATAGAGATACAAGGTTCTGTTCCGACAGCAATCATATATCAAATAAACAGAGACAGCAACAACATGAGGGTAGCTTTTTTTGTTACATTCCCATAATATAATAATATATATAAATCTGACAGAGATCAAAGACAACAAGCCATATATATATATATATATATATATATATATATATATATATATATATATATATATATATATATATATATATATATATATATACTAAATAAAGATAAATAAAAAAATCTCTTTGATTGTGTGTTCTGTATCAGAGAGACAGTGTGCTGCTACTCACCACAGGTGCTCCTGCAGGTATGTTCAGTACAAATACTTTCAGTTTTTTTTTTAATACTTCCGTGTTTTTTGTTCATGATGAATAACAGCACAAAAAGTAACATCACCAATATCTTCTTTCTACCTAACCTGATTTATCTGATCAGTAAGTGTTTGATCACCAGTAAGAAGAGCAGATCTGATTAGATCAGATGTAAATAATCAGACATACAATATAAAGTAACATGAATATGTTATTGTGAGAGAAGTAGATCAGATCTTGATCCAGTTTGAAGAACAAAGTTAGGTTCCAGATTTCTCCTGGACGCCCCAGACATTGTATGAATGTGTTCAGTTCCTTCAGCAGCAAATCTTGATTTAGCTTAATGAAGTACTGAGCAGTCAAAGCAGGTACTAGATGAGAACTGATAATAATACTGGGTTGTTTAGGAGAAGCTTGGAAAGGGTTAAATAAACGCATATTTACAATATTTAATAATGAAGTGTAAAAGCACTACTTACTCTATTAATACTGTTTAATATTTAATAATGAAGTGTAAAAGCACTACTTACTCTATTAATACTGTATAATATTTAATAATAAAGTGTAAAAGCACTACTTACTCTATTAATACTGTTTAATATTTAATAATAAAGTGTAAAAGCACTACATACCCATAATATAATAATATATATAAATCTGACAGAGATCAAAGACAACAAGCCATATATATATATATATATATATATATATATATATATATATATATATATATATATATATATATATATATATATATATATATATATACTAAATAAAGATAAATAAAAAAATCTCTTTGATTGTGTGTTCTGTATCAGAGAGACAGTGTGCTGCTACTCACCACAGGTGCTCCTGCAGGTATGTTCAGTACAAATACTTTCAGTTTTTTTTTAATACTTCCGTGTTTTTTGTTCATGATGAATAACAGCACAAAAAGTAACATCACCAATATCTTCTTTCTACCTAACCTGATTTATCAGCTTATCAGATTAGCTTAATGAAGTACTGAGCAGGTATTAGATGAGAACTGATAATAATACTGGGTTGTTTAGGAGAAGCTTGGAAAGGGTTAAATAAACGCATATTTACAATATTTAATAATAAAGTGTAAAAGCACTACTTACTCTATTAATACTGTTTAATATTTAATAATGAAGTGTAAAAGCACTACTTACTCTATTAATACTGTTTAATATTTAATAATAAAGTGTAAAAGCTCTACTAACTCTATTAATACTGTTTAATATTTAATAATAAAGTGTAAAAGCTCTACATACTCTATTAATACTGTTTAATATTTAATAATAAAGTGTAAAAGCTCTACTTTCTCTATTAATACTGTTAAATATTTAATAATAAAGTATAAAAGCTCTACTTACTCTATTAATACTGTGTAATATTTAATAACAAAGTATAAAAGCTCTACTTACTCTATTAATACTGTTTAATATTTAATAATAAAGTGTAAAAGCTCTACTTACTCTATTAATACTGTTTAATATTTAATAATAAAGTATAAAAGCTCTACTTACTCTATTAATACTGATTAATATTTAATAATAAAGTGTAAAAGCTCTACTTACTCTATTAATACTGTTTAATATTTAATAATAAAGTATAAAAGCTCTACTTACTCTATTAATACTGATTAATATTTAATAATAAAGTGTAAAAGCACTACTTACTCTATTAATACTGTTAAATATTTAATAATAAAGTGTAAAAGCTCTACTTACTCTATTAATACTGTTTAATATTTAATAATAAAGTGTAAAAGCACTACTTACTCTATTAATACTGTTAAATATTTAATAATAAAGTGTAAAAGCTCTACTTCCTCTATTAATACTGTTTAATATTTAATAATAAAGTGTAAAAGCTCTACTTACTCCATTAATACTGTTTAATATTTAATAATAAAGTGTAAAAGCTCTACTTACTCTATTAATACTGTTTAATATTTAATAATAAAGTGTAAAAGCACTACTTACTCTATTAATACTGTTAAATATTTAATAATAAAGTGTAAAAGCTCTACTTACTCTAGTAATACTGATTAATATTTAATAATAAAGTGTAAAAGCACTACTTACTCTATTAATACTGTTTAATATTTAATAATAAAGTGTAAAAGCTCTACTTACTCTATTAATACTGACTACTATTTAATAATAAAGTGTAAAAGCACTACTTACTCTCTGCTTCTGCTCTTCTTTACATAAGATCATGATCCAAAAGATTTTTAACATTGTGACATTAACATCTTTACAAATGAATAAAGGAAATTAAACTGGTCCGAGTCAGAGTTGAAGCATATTTGGGAGTTTTAACTGATTAATGACTTTAGAGTAAAATACTTAGTGACCCTGTACCTTAAATATGTTTATATTCTTAAAACTAATTAAATATAATGCTACCAGATGTTTTAGCAGTGACTGCTTTGGTAGTGACACATGTTTGGCACATTTTGAGCAAAACTCCAAAACCCTAGCCAGTACATGAGCAGCAAACACAGCTGTACACATAAAATCCTCATATTTACTTTAAAACAATGAGGCCGTGAGCAACAGGGATGCAGCCTCACTGCTCTAAACTACAGGGACATGGCTAAAATAAGTCCCCACCTACAAAGCAAAACTATTTATGTTTCAGTAGTGACATAAATTTAACAAAAAACAAAATACTGATAAGTCTAAGTGTTTTACCTTTATTTCAAATTTTCAGTCATGCTGGTATGTAGATAAACACAAACGAACCATCTCTTTTCTTCTGTCTCCAACTGATCCTTTCAAATCACACCTGAGCTTTAAGGGTGTCTGAGAAGTGAGAACGCACATGAAGTAAAACACAGTTTGGAAGGCGGTGATCTAGTTTTAGACACAAGCTGTGAAGGAAACCTGTTGGGTCATGTCACTCAAATGCTGGCACATCCGGCTTATTGGAGACAGAACCTGTTTCTTGGAATTTGGCTAGAATATTGGTAACGGCACTGTGGGTAATAGGAGGCCCGTTTGGGTGGCATCGTTTTTTCTGTGATGACACATGCTTTAATCACTGAAAATCAGGATGATCTGTCCTCGTTGAATAACACCAGTTTGATGTATCACGCATTGACCTTCCCATCTGAACAACTGCTGTTGAAGATGGGAGGGATTAAGTCATCACACGGTTTCAAATTTGAAAAGAAAACAGATTTAAATTTGATGCGTAACTGTTTATATCCTGCATTCTCAATGCTGGTTCACACTGACCAAACATTAGGTGAGTATATAAACAAGCAACGGCTCGTTAGCCATTTACCATATTAATAGCATAAAACAGTGAGAGAGTGTAGAGTGTCTGAAATATTCATAAAATAAGAAATTAATAAAAAATGTGAATAGAAAAAAGGAAATAAATAAAAGTAAATAATACACATAACTTAAATTTTACACTATAGAAATTAGATTGCTGAATAAAGTATCGTTTTTCACAATTAGATCAAATGCCTGCTTTCTGGAACATTCGCTAATAAATAATATGTATAGAAAAAACACAATATTTTTTTTGTGTGTCATTTGAGTTAAACACCACAAAGTACAATCCTTATCCACATGACAGCACTGTGATCAAGCTTGCCTGTAAGAACGTCCCAGTCCAGTGTGAGACCTCCTATTCCAGCCAGAGTGCACAATAAACACGAACAAGGCCGTACTTCAGTAGTAGTGAACATGGCTACACAAGTTAGAACCTTGAAAATAGATCACAACACAAACAGGGAGCAACAAGCAACCACAATAGAGCAGAGAACAGGGAGTCTGTGTCGCCCTCTGGTGTAGTCCTCACACTGAATGAAAGCTGACCCCCAGTTTTTAGTATGACCGAACAGTATCCGCCAAGACCCGCCCCACCCACACGCGCAAACACATAAATACACACCACCAGCATCACCACCAAACATTTTATTTAATGTTCAGAATAAGTTGGTTTGTATTTGTTCTTATTTACTCACTAACATCTCGACTATAACGAT
>CM038726.1:38298651-38353651 GCA_021613375.1 Megaleporinus macrocephalus | reverse complement strand
CACTGTGTTATTAACCTCAGACCACCTTCTCATATCACCCACCCACTGTGGTATTAACCTCGGAGGAGACAGTGTTGTCCTATTAGAACTTCTTACTGTCTCTCTGGTCTCCTCCCATGGAACTGTATTCATTTTGGTTAGCTGAGCAGAAGTTCTAACACAAAGGTGGAAGAAACACAGGCTTGAAAGTGGGTGTGGCCAAATACGGTGAATATGACTCTCAGTGGTGAGTTTGGTAAACGGAGTCCGCTGCAGCAGATGTTTCTGCAGCACAAGCCGAGAAGTTTTGGTGAATTTTGAGTGTGTTCTGAAAAAATCTGCTTCTGAAACAGAACCAGTGTGGATCACAGGTCTCTAAATGGACTTGAGAAACTAGAGGAGGAGAAAAAGTCCAGGAGGTGTAATAGATATAGAGCCTATATAGAAATATACACCACAGCTAACTAAGAGACCCAGCACTGGACTTCTAGATTAAACATCTACCAGATAATGTCTCCTTCACACTATACGGGTTTAGCCTGATGATCAGTTGCCACCAAAAACTTGGCTTGGTGATCACTCGGCACTGTTTAACAATACTTAATACTTTACATTAACCAACACTAAAGACTCACACCTACACACTCACACCTACACACTCACACTCACACTCACACCTACACACTCACACTCACACTCACACCTACACACTCACACCTACATACTCAGACTCACACACTCACACTCACACCTACACACTCAGACTCACACCTACACACTCACACCTACACACTCACACTCACACACTCTCACTCACACCTACACACTCACACCTACACACTCACACTCACACCTACACACTCACACCTACACACTCACACTCACACCTACACACTCAGACTCACACCTACACACTCACACCTACACACTCAGACTCACACACTCACACCTACACACTCAGACTCACACCTACACACTCACACCTACACACTCACACTCACACACTCTCACTCACACCTACACACTCACACCTACACACTCACACTCACACCTACACACTCACACCTACACACTCACACCTACACACTCAGACTCACACCTACACACTTACACCTACACACTCACACCTACACACTCACACACACACTCACACCTACACACTCAGACTCACACACTCACACTCACACCTACACACTCAGACTCACACCTACACACTCACACCTACACACTCACACACACACTCACACCTATACACTCAGACTCACACACTCACACTCACACCTACACACTCAGACTCACACCTACACACTCACACCTACACACTCACACTCACACACTCTCACTCACACCTACACACTCACACCTACACACTCACACTCACACCTACACACTCAGACTCACACCTACACACTCACACCTACACACTCACACCTACACACTCAGACTCACGCACTCACACCTACACACTCAGACTCACACCTACACACTCACACCTACACACTCACACACTCAGACTCACACCTACACACTCACACCTACACACTCACACCTACACACTCACACTCACACCTACACACTCACACACACACTCACACCTACACACTCACACCTACACACTCAGACTCACACACTCACACCTACACACTCAGACTCACACCTACACACTCACACCTACACACTCACACTCACACACTCTCACTCACACCTACACACTCACACCTACACACTCACACTCACACCTACACACTCACACTCACACCTACACACTCAGACTCACACCTACACACTCACACCTACACACTCACACCTACACACTCAGACTCACACACTCACACCTACACACTCAGACTCACACCTACACACTCACACCTACACACTCACACTCACACACTCTCACTCACACCTACACACTCACACCTACACACTCACACCTACACACTCACACTCACACCTACACACTCACACCTACACACTCACACCTACACACTCAGACTCACACCTACACACTCAGACTCACACCTACACACTCACACCTACACACTCACACCTACACACTCACACTCACACCTACACACTCACGCCTACACACTCACACCTACACACTCACACTCACTCCTACACACTCACACCTACACACTCACACACTCACACCTACACACTCACACTCACACCTACACACTCAGACTCACACCTACACACTCACACCTACACACTCACACACTCACACCTAAACTCACTCACACTCACACCTACACACTCACACCTACACACTCACACACTCACACTCACACCTACACACTCACACCAACACACTCACACCTACACACTCACACCTACACACTCACACCTACACACTCTCACTCACACCTACACACTAACACCTACACACTCACACCTACACACTCACACTCACACACTCTCACTCACACCTACACACTCACACCTACACACTCACACCTACACACTCACACCTACACACTCACACCTACACACTCACACCTACACACTCACACCTACACACTCACACTCACACACTCACACTCACACCTACACACTCAGACTCACACCTACACACTCACACCTACACACTCACACTCACACACTCTCACTCACACCTACACACTCACACCTACACACTCACACCTACACACTCACACTCACACCTACACACTCACACCTACACACTCACACCTACACACTCACACCTACACACTCACACACACACCTACACACTCACACCTACACACTCACACACTCACACCCACACACTCACACCTACACACTCACACTCACACCTACACACTCACACCTACACACTCAGACTCACACCTACACACTCACACCTACACACTCACACTCACACCTACACACTCAGACTCACACCTACACACTCACACCTACACACTCACACCTACACACTCACACCTACACACTCACACCTACACCTACACACTCACACCTACACACTCACACCTACACACTCAAACTCACACCTACACACTCACACCTACACACTCACACTCACACCTACACACTCAGACTCACACCTACACACTCAGACTCACACCTACACACTCACACCTACACACTCAGACTCACACCTACACACTCACACACTCACACCCACACACTCACACCTACACACTCACACTCACACCTACACACTCACACCTACACACTCAGACTCACACCTACACACTCACACCTACACACTCACACTCACACCTACACACTCAGACTCACACCTACACACTCACACCTACACACTCACACCTACACACTCACACACTCACACCTACACACTCACACTTACACACACACGCTCACACCCACACCTACACGCTCACACCTACACACTCACACTTACACACACACGCTCACACCCACACCTACACGCTCACACCTACGGGCAGTTCATTTCTTCTTTGATCTTAACTTAATGTGAATTTGTTGCAGCTGTAAAATTCGAGCTCGTTGAACTGACTGGACAGCAAACATCTGAGGACGACGCCCACAAACAGTGCAACTCCACAGGTTTGAAAATTCAAATAACACATTTACATACAAGTTCCAGAACAAATTTGGGGTTCTGAAAAAGTCAAGTCAAGTTTATACACTTATTTACAAACTCACCTCCAGAGAAGCTGGGACGCAGTGTAAATATAAATATAAACAGAGTGCACTGATCTGTAAATCTGATAGACCCACGTTTCATTCACAGCAGATTGTTAAACTCGTATCAGACGTTTAAAATGAGGCAGTTTAACCATCTGTGAAAACTACTAACTCATTCAGAACTCAGCACAGCGACGCCTCTCAACTGTTCAGACAACAGGCTGGAAAAATAATACTAACACAAACAGCTGGAGGAGCAGCTCAGTCACATGACCAGGTATCAAATAACAGCAGTTTAGAGATGCACACTAGGGGGCAGTGAAACACCCACATACACACACACTAGGGGGCAGTGAAACACACACACACACACACACACACACACACTAGGGAGCAGTGAAACACACACACACACACTAGGGGGCAGTGAAACACCCCCACACACACACACACACTAGGGGGCAGTGAAACACTCACACACCCACACACTAGGGGGCAGTGAAACACCCACCCACACACACACCAGGGGGCAGTGAAACACCCACCCACACACACACTAGGGGGCAGTGAAACACCCACACACACATACACCAGGGGGCAGTGAAACACCCACCCACACACACACACACACACACACACCAGGGGGCAGTGAAAAACCCACCCACACACACACACACACTAGGGGGCAGTGAAACACCCCCCCCCCCCCCCCCCCACACACACACACACACACACACACACACACTAGGGAGCAGTGAAACACACACCCACACACTAGGGGGCAGTGAAACACCCACCCACACACACACACACACACACACACACTAGGGGGCAGTGAAACACTCACACACCCACACACTAGGGGGCAGTGAAACACACACCCACACACCAGGGGGCAGTGAAACACACACACACACACACACACACACACACACACACACTAGGGGGCAGTGAAACACCCACACACACACACACACAATAGGGGGCAGTGAAACACCCACACACACACACACCAGGGGGCAGTAAAACACCCACCCACACACACACACACACCAGGGGGCAGTGAAACACCCACACACACACACTAGTGAACATGCACACTAGAGGGCAGTAAGCACACTTGCCCGGAGTGGTAAGCAGCTCACAGTACCCGGGGGGCAGTTGGGGGTTTGGTGTTCGAGGGAGGAGTCAAGGGAGATCCTTTCTCCAGAGGATCAATCCCACCACATTCCAGTCACATGGCTGGTTCACTGACCTCCAGTTCACAACTACCCCACGTGTATAGAATAGAGATAAATATAAAGAGTGGAGGAGATGGAGGTGATTATAAAGAGTGGAGGAGATGGAGGTGAATATAAAGAGTGGAGGAGATGGAGGTGATTATAAAGAGTGGAGGAGATGGAGGTGAACATAAAGAGTGGAGGAGATGGAGGTGATTATAAAGAGTGGAGGAGATGGAGGTGAATATAAAGAGTGGATGAGATGGAGGTGAATATAAAGAGTGGAGGAGATGGAGGTGAATATAAAGAGTGGAGGAGATGGAGGTGAATATAAAGAGTGGAGGAGATGGAGGTGAATATGAAGAGTGGAGGAGATGGAGGTGAATATAAAGAGTGGAGGAGATGGAGGTGATTATAAAGAGTGGAGGAGATGGAGGTGATTATAAAGAGTGGAGGAGATGGAGGTGATTATAAAGAGTGGAGGAAATGGAGATGAAAATAAAGAGTGGAGGAGATGGAGGTGATTATAAAGAGTGGAGGAGATGGAGGTGAATATAAAGAGTGGAGGAGATGGTGGTGATTATAAAGAGTGGATGAGATGGAGGTGAATGTGAAGAGTGGAGGAGATGAAGGTAAATATAAAGAGTGGAGGAGATGGAGGTGATTATAAAGAGTGGAGGAGATGGAGGTGATTATAAAGAGTGGAGGAGATGGAGGTGAATATAAAGAGTGGAGGAGATGGAGGTGATTATTAAGAGTGGAGGAGATGGAGGTGATTATAAAGAGTGGAGGAGATGGAGGTGATTATAAAGAGTGGAGGAGATGGAGGTGATTATAAAGAGTGGAGGAGATGGAGGTGAATATAAAGAGTGGAGGAGATGGAGGTGATTATAAAGAGTGGAGGAGATGGAGGTGAATATAAAGAGTGGAGGAGATGGAGGTGATTATAAAGAGTGGAGGAGATGGAGGTGATTATAAAGAGTGGAGGAGATGGAGGTGAATATAAAGAGTGGAGGAGATGGAGGTGATTATAAAGAGTGGAGGAGATGGAGGTGAATATAAAGAGTGGAGGAGATGGAGGTGATTATAAAGAGTGGAGGAGATGGAGGTGATTATAAAGAGTGGATGAGATGGAGGTGAATGTGAAGAGTGGAGGAGATGAAGGTAAATATAAAGAGTGGAGGAGATGGAGGTGATTATAAAGAGTGGAGGAGATGGAGGTGATTATAAAGAGTGGAGGAGATGGAGGTGAATTTAAAGAGTGGAGGAGATGGAGGTGATTATAAAGAGTGGAGGAGATGGAAGTGATTATAAAGAGTGGAGGAGATGGAGGTGAATATAAAGAGTGGAGGAGATGGAGGTGAATATAAAGAGTGGAGGAGATGGAGGTGAATGTGAAGAGTGGAGGAGATGGAGGTGAATGTGAAGAGTGGAGGAGATGGAGGTGATTATAAAGAGTGGAGGAGATGGAGGTGATTATAAAGAGTGGAGGAGATGGAGGTGAATATGAAGAGTGGAGGAGATGGAGGTGAATATAAAGAGTGGAGGAGATGGAGGTGATTATAAAGAGTGGAGGAGATGGAGGTGATTATAAAGAGTGGAGGAGATGGAGGTGAATATAAAGAGTGGAGGAGATGGAGGTGATTATAAAGAGTGGAGGAGATGGAGGTGAATATAAAGACTAGCCTATTTTCTGTTCCTTCCTAAACGTCCAGGACCAGATCAGTGGCTTCAGTATAAGGATTTCTTCTACCACTTCTGGAAGTCTGAGGGGAACTGCAGTGAAGCAGTGAAGTTCTGCAGATCTAAAGGACCCAACATCCAACTCGCTGTGTTAACTTCAAATAACCAGGTACGAGAACTCCACGCTGTAGAACCGAGTTCACAACACCTACATAGTCTGTACGGTCTCCCAGTGTCTGTGTGGAGTGTGTATGGTCTCCCAGTGTCTGTGTGGAGTCTGTATGGTCTCCCAGTGTCTGTGTGGAGTCTGTATGGTCTCCCAGTGTCTGTGTGGAGTCTGTATGGGCTCCCAGTGTCTGTGTGCAGTGTGTACGGTCTCCCAGTGTCTGTGTGGAGTCTGTATGGTCTCCCAGTGTCTGTGTGGAGTGTGTACGGTCTCCCAGTGTCTGTGTGGAGTCTGTATGGTCTCCCAGTGTCTGTGTGGAGTCTGTATGGTCTCCCAGTGTCTGTGTGCAGTGTGTATAGTCTCCCAGTGTCTGTGTGGAGTGTGTACGGTCTCCCAGTGTCTGTGTGGAGTGTGTACGGTCTCCCAGTGTCTGTGTGGAGTGTGTACGGTCTCCCAGTGTCTGTGTGGAGTGTGTACGGTCTCCCAGTGTCTGTGTGGAGTGTGTACGGTCTCTCAGTGTCTGTGTGGAGTGTGTACTGTCTCTCAGTGTCTGTGTGGAGTGTGTACTGTCTCTCAGTGTCTGTGTGGAGTGTGTATGGTCTCTCAGTGTCTGTGTGGAGTGTGTATGGTCTCTCAGTGTCTGTGTGGAGTGTGTACTGTCTCTCAGTGTCTGTGTGGAGTGTGTACAGTCTCCCAGTGTCTGTGTGGAGTGTGTACGGTCTCCCAGTGTCTGTGTGGAGTGTGTACGGTCTCCCAGTGTCTGTGTGGAGTGTGTACGGTCTCCCAGTGTCTGTGTGGAGTGTGTACGGTCTCCCAGTGTCTGTGTGGTGTGTGTACGGTCTCCCAGTGTCTGTGTGGAGTGTGTACGGTCTCCCAGTGTCTGTGTGGAGTGTGTACGGTCTCCCAGTGTCTGTGTGGAGTGTGTACGGTCTCCCAGTGCCTGTGTGGAGTGTGTACGGTCTCCCAGTGTCTGTGTGGAGTGTGTACTGTCTCTCAGTGTCTGTGTGGAGTGTGTATGGTCTCTCAGTGTCTGTGTGGAGTGTGTATGGTCTCTCAGTGTCTGTGTGGAGTGTGTACTGTCTCTCAGTGTCTGTGTGGAGTGTGTACTGTCTCTCAGTGTCTGTGTGGAGTGTGTATGGTCTCTCAGTGTCTGTGTGGAGTGTGTATGGTCTCTCAGTGTCTGTGTGGAGTGTGTATGGTCTCTCAGTGTCTGTGTGGAGTGTGTACTGTCTCTCAGTGTCTGTGTGGAGTGTGTATGGTCTCTCAGTGTCTGTGTGGAGTGTGTATGGTCTCTCAGTGTCTGTGTGGAGTATGTACGGTCTCCCAGTGTCTGTGTGGAGTGTGTATGGTCTCCCAGTGTCTGTGTGGAGTGTGTACTGTCTCTCAGTGTCTGTGTGGAGTGTGTATGGTCTCTCAGTGTCTGTGTGGAGTGTGTATGGTCTCTCAGTGTCTGTGTGGAGTGTGTACTGTCTCTCAGTGTCTGTGTGGAGTGTGTATGGTCTCTCAGTGTCTGTGTGGAGTGTGTATGGTCTCTCAGTGTCTGTGTGGAGTGTGTACTGTCTCTCAGTGTCTGTGTGGAGTGTGTATGGTCTCTCAGTGTCTGTGTGGAGTGTGTATGGTCTCTCAGTGTCTGTGTGGAGTGTGTATGGTCTCTCAGTGTCTGTGTGGAGTGTGTATGGTCTCTCAGTGTCTGTGTGGATTGTGTACTGTCTCTCAGTGTCTGTGTGGAGTCTGTATGGTCTCCCAGTTTTTCTAAAGTTTAGTTGGTGGTAATAGTTTAAATGAAATGTTCAGTCATTAGTTTTTGAAGCAGGACTTTGAAGCAGTTTGCTGGAAGGTTGTGGTGAACAGAGATGATGGAGATGTTTCAGGTTTCAGTGCAGTAAGCTATCACGTAGCAGTGTCTGTATCTGGGTCTGATCTCACTGTCAGCTGTTTTCTTGCTAGTTCCGTTTGATGCAGAACCTAATCAAGAGAATCTGAAAAACCACAGCGGGCCGCGGGGTGAGTGTGTGCGTGTGTGTCAGTGTGTGTGTATGTGTGAGGGAGGGGGCTCATGTGCAGATGGTTAGAAATATTTATACAGAGTGTTCAGGAGCCACGGCTCTGAGAGGAACACCTCCTGGTTTAGTGAGGCGAGGTGTCTCGCTGCAGGATGAAGTGCCTTCCAATGAAGTCGCATTTTCTTGATTTTAAGCTTATATGCTCCTCAGAATTCAGTTTGCTGCTGCCAGCTCCTAATACTCCCACCACCATGCTTTACAGCTGAGGTGCTAGGCCTCGGATCCTGGTCTGAAGACCTTTCCCCAGAACTCTGCACACCTTTTACCTGTCATCCTGGTTTTGGATAACTGCTGGTTTGCATCTAGCAGTGTTTGTTCAGGTGTTTTCTCAGGTTAGATGTGTCTGATCAGGTGTTTTCTCAGGTTAGATGTGTTTGTTCAGGTGTTTTCTCAGGTTAGATGTGTCTGATCAGGTGTTTTCTCAGGTTAGATGTGTTTGTTCAGGTGTTTTCTCAGGTTAGATGTGTTTGTTCAGGTGTTTTCTCAGGTTAGATGTGTTTATACAGGTGTTTTCTCAGGTTAGATGTGTTGATCAGGTGTTTTCTCAGGTTAGATGTGTTTGTTCAGGTGTTTTCTCAGGTTAGATGTGTCTGATCAGGTGTTTTTTCAGGTTAGATGTGTTGATCAGGTGTTTTCTCATGTTAGATGTGTTGATCAGGTGTTTTCTCAGGTTAGATGTGTTTGTTCAGGTGTTTTCTCAGGTTAGATGTTTCTGATCAGGTGTTTTCTCAGGTTAGATGTGTTTGTTTAGGTGTTTTCCCAGGTTAGATGTGTTTGTTCAGGTGTTTTCTCAGGTTAGATGTGTCTGATCAGGTGTTTTCTCAGGTTAGATGTGTTTGTTCAGGTGTTTTCTCAGGTTAGATGTGTTTGTTCAGGTGTTTTCTCAGGTTAGATGTGTCTGATCAGGTGTTTTCTCAGGTTAGATGTGTTTGATCAGGTGTTTTCTCAGGTTAGATGTGTTTGATCAGGTGTTTTCTCAGGTTAGATGTGTTTGTTCAGGTTTTTTCTCAGGTTAGATGTGTTTGATCAGGTGTTTCCTCAGGTTAGATGTGTTTGTTCAGGTGTTTTCTCAGGTTAGATGTGTTTGATCAGGTGTTTTCTCAAGTTAGATGTGTTTGTTCAGGTGTTTTCTCAGGTTAGATGTGTTTGATCAGGTGTTTTCTCAGGTTAGATGTGTTTGATCAGGTTTTTTCTCAAGTTAGATGTGTTTGTTCAGGTGTTTTCTCAGGTTAGATGTGTTTGATCAGGTGTTTTCTCAGGTTAGATGTGTTTGATCAGGTGTTTTCTCAGGTTAAATGTGCTTGTTCAGGTGTTTTCTCAGGTTAGATGTGTTTGTTCAGGTGTTTTCTCAAGTTAGATGTGTTTGTTCAGGTGTTTTCTCAGGGTAGATATGTTTGATCAGGTGTTTTCTCAGGTTAGATGTGTTGATCAGGTGTTTTCTCAGGTTAGATGTGTTTGTCCAGGTGTTTTCTCAAGTTAGATGTGTTTTAACAGGTGTTTCCTCGGGTTAGATGTGTTTGTCCAGGTGTTTTCTCAGGTTAGATGTGTTTGTTCAGGTTTTTTCTCAAGTTAGATGTGTTTTAACAGGTGTTTCCTCAGGTTAGATGTGTTTGATCAGGTGTTTTCTCAGGTTAGATGTGTTTGATCAGGCGTTTTCTCAGGTTAGATGTGTTTGTTCAGGTGTTTTCTCAGGTTAGATATGTTTGATCAGGTGTTTTCTCAGGTTAGATGTGTTTGTTCAGGTGTTTCCTCAGGTTAGATGTGTTTGTCCAGGTGTTTTCTCAGGTTAGATGTGTTTAAGCAGGTGTTTTCTCAGGTTAGATGTGTTTGTTCAGGTGTTTTCTCAGGTTAGATGTGTTTGATCAGGTGTTTTCTCAGGTTAGATGTGTTTGTTCAGGCGTTTTCTCAGGTTAGATGTGTTTGTCCAGGTGTTTTCTCAGGTTAGATATGTTTGATCAGGTGTTTTCTCGGGTTAGATGTGTTTGATCAGGTGTTTTCTCAGGTTAGATGTGTTTGATCAGGTGTTTTCTCAGGTTAGATATGTTTGTTCAGGTGTTTCCTCAGGTTAGATCTGTTTGATCAGGTGTTTTCTCAGGTTAGATGTGTTTGATCAGGTGTTTTCTCAGGTTAGATGTGTTTGTTCAGGTGTTTTCTCAGGCTAGATGTGTTTGATCAGGTGTTTTCTCAGGTTAGATGTGTTTGTTCAGGTGTTTCCTCAGGTTAGATGTGTTTGTCCAGGTGTTTTCTCAGGTTAGAAATGTTTGATCAGTTTTTTTTCTCAGGTTAGATGTGTTTGATCAGGTGTTTTCTTAGGTTAGATGTGTTTTAACAGGTATTTTCTCAAGTTAGATGTGTTTGTTTAGGTGTTTTCTCAGATTAGATGTGTTTGTTCAGGTGTTTTCTCAGGTTAGATGTGTTTGTTTAGGTGTTTTCCCAGGTTAGATGTGTTGATCAGGTGTTTTCTTAGGTTAGATGTGTTTGATCAGGTGTTTTCTCAGGTTAGATGTGTTTGTTCAAGTGTTTTCTCAGGTTAGATGTGTTTGATCAGGTGTTTTCTCAGGTTAGATGTGTTTTAACAGGTATTTTCTCAGGTTAGATGTGTTTGTTTAGGTGTTTTCTCAGGTTAGATGTGTTTATCCAGGTGTTTTCTCAGATTAGATGTGTTTGTCCAGGTGTTTTCTCAGGTTAGATGTGTTTGTTCAGGTGTTTTCTCAGTTTACATGTGTTTGATCAGGTGTTTTCTCAGGTTAGATGTGCTTGTTCAGGTGTTTTCTCAGATTAGATGTGTTTGTCCAGGTGTTTTCTCAGGTTAGATGTGTTTGTTCAGGTGTTTTCTCAGGTTAGATGTGTTTGATCAGGTGTTTTCTCAGGTTAGATGTGTTTGTTTAGGTGTTTTCTCAGATTAGATGTGTTTGTCCAGGTGTTTTCTCAGGTTAGATGTGTTTGTTCAGGTGTTTTCTCAGGTTAGATGTGTTTGTTCAGGTGTTTTCTCGGGTTAGATGTGTTTGACCAGGTGTTTCTTAGATTAGGCTAGATTAGCAGATTAGATTAGTTGAAGTCTCTGCGTTAGACTCCTAATGCTGTGTGGATGTTATTTTGAAGTCTGGACACGTACAGACCTGTACACATCTGTACACACCTGTACACATCTGTACACACCTGTACACACCTGTACACATCTGTACACACCTGTACACACCTGTACACACCTGTACACACCTGTACACACTCTCTCTCTACACTGCACTGTGAATGCTGTGTGTTTGCAGGACTGGCTGATAGATCAAGCTAAACGGAGGAGGCTGCTGGTGGCGGAGGTGAGGAAGTTAATGGTTTATTATTGATGTTATGATTGCAGTGTTTCGTTGTGATTGGCTGATTGTAACTCCGCTCTCCAGGATAACTGTTTTAACAGCTGTAAAGTGATCGGTGACCCGATGATCCAGGAGATGGAGATGGGACAAGAGCAAAACTGGGTGTGTGAGCACGGGCTGCGGGGGTGTTGTATATCTGGACCACCTGGGTTTCCTGGACCACGTGGGTCAACAGGACTACCTGGATATTCTGGACCTCCTGGACCACCTGGACCTCCTGGACTACCTGGACTTCCTGGACCACCTGGATAAACACCTTTGAATGGACATGTAAATGAATCTGGAGCAGGTGGAGTTGTTTGTACACAGATTTTTAAAGGTTTAAGCATAACTTCTTATTATTACTTACATCACAAACATGAAAACAACAAACAAACAAGATTTTATTAATGAAAGAAGAAGTTCATCTGATTCTCTGTATACTTTATTACTCTGTTCTTTAATGATCAGGACCCCCACAGGACCACCACAGAGCAGATACTATTAGGGAGGTGGGTCATTCTGAGGGTCCTGATCATTAAAGAACAGAGTAATAAAGTATACAGAGAATCAGATGAACTACAGTCTGTAAGTGGAGCTCCTGTATGGTCAGTGGAGCTGATACAGTGGACAGTGAGTGGAGGTCCTGTATGGTCAGTGGAGCTGATACAGTGGACAGTGAGTGGAGGTCCTGTATGGTCAGTGGAGCTGATACAGTGGACAGTGAGTGGACATATAAGGAGGAGGGTTTAATGAAGTGGCTGGTGGCGTATAGCCTTCACCAGTTATTCATGCTGAAGCTAATTGTGTTTACACTCTTGGGTAGAGTTTAAAAGCAGTGTTTCGTGTAAATATATTGTTATATTGTTGTAAGCAGAGCTAAAACAGGGCTTCGTGTATGTTAGCGGCGAGCTGGCGGGGTTCACTCAGCACCGTGTTTGATTTTAATATCAGCTGCAGTTTAAATAAAGACATTTTACACTCAGAACTGTTTTATTAGTGACGTGTTCTTCAGCTTGTTTTTTTATTGGAGAGTTAGCCTGTAAGCTGGTTAGCTTTCTGCTAGCTAGTTTGGAGTCTATTAGTTTAAAGGCCTAGTCTGTCAGAGGCCGCCTGCACCACAGTCCTCCCGCCACCAGAGGGAGACTGTGCACCACGCACAGTGCCAATCAGCATGATTGATGCCACCTGTGAGCTCCCTACTTAAAGCCTGTGCACCCCTGTGCAGCCAGTGTAGAGTCTTGTGGTGTTGAAAGACTTTAGAAGGAAAGAGAAGAAAGTAAAGAAAGGAGAAATCCTTACTCCTTTAAAATCCCCCTCAGGAACCTGTCAAGGTTTATCTAGTGATGGTCAGATGAAGCCTCTTGAAGCGTTGAAGCTTTTCCTCCAGCTGGTTCAAACAAAGGTTCATTACTCAAAGCTGCCCACGAAACCCCCTGCTGGCCAAAACTGTTATTGTCATTTCAACTATTTGATGCAAGGTTGTCAGCCTGGAAACAAGTATAAACATAAAACACATTAACCCTTTCATGCATAAACTATTAAAAATTGTATTCAGATTTTAAAAAATGCTTTTTCTTGCTCAGATCTTCATAAATAATCATATGGAATTTCATTTTACATAATTAATTTTATTAAAAAGTTACTGAACTGTCCGCATATTTACATTTACATTTTACATTTACAGCATTTAGCAGACGCTCTTATCCAGAGTGACTTCCAGAAGTGCTTAGTGTTCAGTCAGAGTATGAGTATCTCTATCTAGTACAAACAGGTTTAAGTCCAAACTACTCTTAAACTCAAACACTGCTATAAACTAGAGCCAGTGCTGATACCTAGAAAGAAGAAAACTAAATATAAGATTAGACTCAGAGCAACACCTAGCAACACTGGAACACCTACAGAGAAGAGAATAAATACACTACATACAGTATCAGTGCAGTACTTATCCAGAGTTTCTAGAAGATCAAGTGTAATTATGGTTTCTACCAATACTTCAGTAGATCAGTGTTTATAAGAGCTTCACAAAGAGACGGTGGTCTTCAGTCTGTGTTTGAAGACCGTGAGAGAGTTTGCTGTTCGGACAGCAAGTAGAAGTTCGTTCCACCATCTGGGCTCCAGGACAGAGAAGCGTCTTGTTGCGTGTCTTCCATGAATCTTGAGTGATGGCGGGTCAAGCCGAGCCGTACTTGAAGCACAAAGTTCTCGAGGTGCGGTTCGACTTTTGACCATTGCCATAAGGTCAGGAGGAGCTGGTCCATTCTTGGCTTTGTAGGCTTCAGAACTTTAAACGGAATGCGAGCAGCTACAGGAAGCCAGTGAAGAGAGCGAGTGAGTGTGTGAGGGTATGAGTGAACTTGGGAAGATTGAAGACGAGCCTTGCTGCTGCATTCTGGATCAGTTGAAGGTTCTGATGGTCTGCAGAGGAAGACCAGCCAGGAGCGAGTTGCAGTAGTCGAGCCTTGAAATGACAAGAACTGGACGAGCACCTGGGAGGCCTCCTGAGAGAGGAAGGGTTGGATGCGTCTGATATTGTGGACACCATGCATTAGCCGAGTATAAAAACAGAAGAACGTACGATTTTTAAAAATATTTAAAGTGTTTCCAAGAATGCTTATATTTTTCCTCAAATCTTTCTTGAATGTATTATTCTTTTAAATGTATTATATTGTAAAACTAACATTTTATACAAACAATGCTGAACTTTAAGCTACTTTTTTGTAACTTTTAAATAAAAACTGCAATGCCTTTGTTGCATGATGTCCACATGTGTGAACAGTTGGTTTCTGAGCCATAAAAACATCTAAAATAAGAGAAAAGAAGTTTAAAATATTTAAAATATCAAATCATGTCTGTTTGACACACAAATATTTATATCAGATTTGATCTGAGTAGGAACTTTAAACAGATATACCAGAGACACTTTCTGCATTCTTAGTATTGTCAGCCATCCTAGATTCTAAGCCTCAGCATTCAAGACTACAATAGAATTCAGGAGAATGGATTCTGTTACACTGGAGCAGTGAGACCTATGATTCTGCCATCTAGTTGTTTGGAGGGTGAAATGCATTTCATATGCTTTAAATTGAACTATTATTAACTGTTAACTGTTAATTTAATTTTCTTTAAATCATTTGTTCATCTGATCTGTGTTTGATTGTTTAGGTCTGTTAATTTAAATAAACTGCCAGTATGATTTCAGTCAGTAAATAAATCCAATAGTATGTGAGATGTTGATGTTAAAACTGCTGCAGTGGTTTTAAGAGATGGGACAGTGATGGTGGTTTGATGCTGACTTTAATTTTTATTAAGAAACAATAAATCACACCAACACTCGAACCACGTCCTGAACCAGCGAGACTTCAGACGTCATCAGTGACGTCACTCGCCCTTAACGAAGCCTCCATACGCGCTTCATAAACCACTTTCAGGATTTCACCACACAAGCTCTGAAGCCTTTGCCCATCAATAGGTTTCTCCAGTTTCTTAATAACTCCTCAAGCAAGGCACCTTTGTTTGCTCTCTTTGATCACCCTTATTTCGGCGAGGGTCCGATCCAGATCATTTATCAGAATGGTAATTGTTTATTCACAGATGTATTACATGTAACAAGAATAATATTACACTAAGAGAAACACACAACACGATACAATAATAGAATAAATAATAAGAATAATAAGAGTAATAAAGAGCCCGGAGAGGAGCTGATGAAATGTTTGAAAATCTGTGATTATACATGTACAGATATTCTACACATAGTGAGTCTGAGTAGAGATATATTATATTATAAGAGCTGTAATGTACAGAATCTGTACAGCTGTGCTAATAAGCATTATGTTATAAAGGAGTTTCTGTTATACAGTGAGCTTCAGTTCAGGTATGAGTTTGAGGTGCAGGGTGTCCACTGTGGTTACTGAGAGTAGCAGCTCTGGGGAAAAAGCTGTTAGTATGTCTGGTTGTGCTGGTCTAGATGGTCCTGAGTCTTTGGCCAGAGGAAAGTGTCTGGAAGATGTGATGTCCAGGATGAGAGGGGTCAGCGTCCAATGCACTGTCCTGATTATGCGCTGGAGTTTGGCTCGTTCTTGTGAAGTGGAGGAACCGAACCAGATGGTTATGGATGATGTTAGGATGGACTCAATGATCGCTGTGTGGAACTAAATCATCTGTGAGTCTGTGGCAGGTTTTTTACCCTCAATTCTGTTTATCTTTCCTCCGTTCCTCTCACTCCTTTAATATTTGTTTCCCTTTGTTACGTGGCTGACATCCTTTTTTTTTTTTTTCTTCTGTTCTGGTTTTCATACCTCTGGAGCCTCCAAAAGCTCCTCAGTACACCACTCACTAGCCCCACATCCTCATAACGTAGTGGTTAGCGGGCCGTGCTCTCACGCCAGCGGCGCCAGTTCGAATCCCGCGGTCTACTTCCATACACACTTCACGCAGACACTGGGAGACCATACACACTCCACACAGACACTGGGAGACCGTACACACTCCACACAGACACTGAGAGACCATACACACTCCACACAGACACTGAGAGACCATACACACTCCACACAGACACTGGAAGACCATACACACTCCACACAGACACTGGAAGACCGTACACACTCCACACAGACACTGAGAGACCATACACACTCCACACAGACACTGGGAGACCATACACACTCCACACAGACACTGGGAGACCATACACACTCCACACAGACACTGGGAGACCATACACACTCCACACAGACACTGGAAGACCGTACACACTCCACACAGACACTGAGAGACCATACACACTCCACACAGACACTGGGAGACCATATACACTCCACACAGACACTGGGAGACCATACACACTCCACACAGACACTGGGAGACCATACAGACTCCACACAGACACTGGGAGACCGTACACACTCCACACAGACACTGAGAGACCATACACACTCCACACAGACACTGAGAGAGCATACACACTCCACACAGACACTGAGAGACCATACACACTCCACACAGACACTGGGAGACCATACACACTCCACACAGACACTGGGAGACCATACACACTCCACACAGACACTGAGAGACCATACACACTCCACACAGACACTGGGAGACCATACACACTCCACAGAGACACTGGGAGACCATACACACTCCACACAGACACTGGGACCATACACGCCATCTTTTTTCCAAGATGGCGCCCACCGTGGCAGACGTCTTTGTGTGTTCCTCCGGAAGCCAACGTTATTTATTATTTATTTTGTCTTTAGTATTTATTTTAAATGTACAGTATACATCCGGAACATTTAGCTACAGTAGAGAGGCACTCCTGGAGATTGGTAAAGTTCGACATGAACTTACCTTTAGCCTTTCTGACTTCAGCTTTCTGTTACGCTCGCACTCGCACTTCACCAGCTCCGCGCAAGGCCCAGCAGCACCGGCCTCGGGTGAGCGGCGCAGCCGACAAACAGAGCGGCCAAGACGGAAGCGGGGTAAGAGAGGTGGGCTACATGCTAGGCTAAAGGCGAGAGCTACGCGGCCACCGCTACCTAGCCTGTTGCTAGCTAATGTTCGCTCCCTCGAAAACAAGCTGGATGAGCTGAGAACCAGAATAACAGCTCAGCGTGAGATCAGAGAGTGTTGTGCTCTGGTCTTCACAGAAACCTGGCTTTCTGGCAACACGCCAGAATCAGCGATCCAGCTAGACACTCACTCCGTTCACCGTGGCGACCGCACGGCAGCGTCGGGGAAGAACAAAGGCGGCGGTGTCTGTGTTTACGTAAACAACGCGTGGTGTTCAGACGTAAAGACAGTTGAAAAACTTTGTCTAGCGGACTTAGAACTGCTGATGGTGAAGTGCAGACCCCACTATCTGCCGAGAGAGTTTAGCGGTGTGTTTATTCTGGCTGTTTACATTCCGCCTCGCGCGAACTCCGCTGCGGCGCTGGGGCTGCTGCATGACGTCATCAGTAAACAAGAGACTGCGCACCCGGACGCCGTGTTTATTGTTGCCGGCGACTTTAATCATTGCAACCTGAGGACTGTCCTCCCCAAGTACCATCAGCACGTGAGCTTCCCGACGAGGGAGAACAACTTACTTGACCAAGTCTACAGCAACGTGAGGGGGGCCTACAGAGCTGTGCCTCGGCCACACTTCGGACAGTCCGATCACATCTCCGTCTTCCTCTACCCAGCATACAGACAACTCCTCAAGCGGTCACTTCCAGTGAGTAAAACTGTTAAAGTGTGGAATGAAGAAACTGATTCAGTGCTTCAGGACTGCTTTGACAGTACAAACTGGGATGTGTTTAGAACTGCTGCTGTGAGAGAGGATGGTTCTGTTGATCTAGAGGACTATGCTTCTGGGGTAACTGGCTACATCAGCAGCTGCATTGAAACCATTGTCCCTTCAAAGCGCTGCATAAAGTACCCCAACCAAAAACCATGGATAAATGGTGAAGTTCGGTCCATGCTACGTGCTCGCCAGACTGCATTTCTCTCTGGCAACGCTGATGACTACAAAAGGTCCAGATACGACCTGCGTAGATCTATCAGAGAAGCTAAGAGACAGTACAGGCTGAAGCTGGAGGGCTACTACACCACAGCAGACTCCCGGCGCATGTGGCAAGGACTGCACCGTATCACCAACCATCAACAAACAAGCACGGCACTCACAACCAGCCATTCTGCATTGCCTGATGAGCTGAATGAGTTCTATGCTCGCTTCGATGTCTTCAACCTTGACCAACTGAAGGACATTGCGGCCAAGGAGAGCACACAGAACCCATCACTCATTGTAACAACAGTGGATGTGCGCAGGAACCTGATGAGAATCAACCCACGCAGAGCAGCAGGCCCAGACAACATCCCCGGGCGTGCGCTCAGGGTTTGCTCATCAGAACTGGCTGATGTGTTTGTAGACATATTCAATCTGTCACTCACGCAAGCTTTTGTGCCATCCTGTTTTAAGACCACCACCATCGTGCCCCTCCCAAAGAAAAGTAATGTGAGATGCCTAAATGACTATCGCCCTGTTGCACTCACTTCAATCGTGATGAAGTGCTTCGAGAGGATAGTCATGACTCACATCCGGAAGACCATTCCCAACACTATAGATCCTTTACAGTTCGCATACCGCCGGAACCGGTCTACAGACGACGCAATCAACGCTACTCTTCACAAAGCCCTCACACACCTGGAGGGCAAGGACACATATGTCAGAATGCTCTTTATTGACTACAGTTCAGCATTCAACACGGTCATCCCACACAGACTCTCAGAAAAGCTCCTCACCCTCGGACTGACACCAGCCCTCTGCAACTGGGTGCTGAACTTTCTAACAGACAGACCCCAGTCAGTCAGAGTCGGCAGCTGCACATCCAGCACAAGAACAGTGAGCACAGGGGTCCCTCAAGGCTGTGTGCTGAGCCCCCTTCTGTACACGCTCTTCACATACGACTGCGTGGCCTCCCAGAACAACACCAGCATCATCAAATTTGCTGATGATACTACAGTCATTGGACTGATCACTGGTGGGGAAGAGACAGCATACAGGAAGGAGGTGGCTGAGCTGGTGGCCTGGTGTCATGACAACAATCTTTCCTTGAATGCAGACAAGACCAAGGAAATGATTGTTGATCCAAGGAGGAAGCGAGAGCTACACACACCCCTGTACATAGGAGACTGAGGTGGAGAGGGTGAAAACCTTTAAGTTTCTTGGCATTCACATCAGTGAGGATCTCAGCTGGTCCCACAACACTCAGATCATCATCAGGAAGTCCCAGCAGCGACTGTACTTTCTGAGAAGGCTGAGAAAATTTGGTATGCCAACCAAAATTCTCAGCACCTTCTACAGGAGTATGATTGAGAGTGTTCTTACCAGCTCCATCATCGTCTGGTATGGAAACTCTACTGCTCAGGACAGAAAGGCTCTCCAGCGTGTGATCAAAACTGCACAGTCCATCTCAGGAGCAGCCTTCCCCTCACTACAGAACATCTACCACACCAGGGTCACCAGGAGGGCCCACAACATAATCAGGGACAGTACACACCCCCAGCACACACTCTTCACACGTTTACCTTCAGGCAGACGTTACAGGAGTCTGAAGTCCAGGACCACAAGACTGACAAACAGTTTCTACTCACAGGCCATCAGGCTTGTGAACACCTCACGCACTACCTCTCCAACCTCTCCTTTCTGAACTGGTTTTAACTGGTCTGATTTAAACTGCACCTTACACTCACTGTACTGTCAGAATACTGTTTACATTCACTACTCACACAAACATTATTGTTTACATTTGTTACTTGCAACTTGCACTTTATGGCTGCTGCTCTTCATACTTGCACATAAAAGCACACATAACTTTTATTTTTTATTCTTTAACTATACAAATATTTTTATCTACTTCAACTTATATTGTTATACTTTGTATATTTTGTATATATATTTTTTATTTCTTTTATTTGTTATCTTATCTATTGGTGAATGGAGGAGCAGCAAAGTAAGAATTTCATTGTACAGTGTAACTGTCTGTTCTGCTGTACATATGACAATAAAACTCTTGAATCTTGAATCTTGAATCTTGGGAGACTATACACACTCCACACAGACACTGAGAGACCATACACACTCCACACAGACACTGGGAGACCATACACACTCCACACAGACACTGAGAGACCATACACACTCCACACAGACACTGGGAGACCATACAGACTCCACACAGACACTGGGAGACCATACAGACTCCACACTTCTGCTCTGCGTCAGTCTCCAGTTCTGAGAGGTCTAAATTAAACATATAGAATTAGTCTATAAGTGAAGAAATATGTTTCCACTGTTATGGTGACTCAATAAGCCTGAAAGCAGAAGTTCTAGTTTCCTGCATGCGTGTTGAGCCGCCGTGCTGGAGCCCCTTGGTACACCACTCACTCACTCTCACAGTAATAATACTCATCATCCTGAACTTCACGCTGGAGCTCCTGGTTTACCACTCACTCACTCCCACAGTAATAATACTCATCATCCTGAACTTCACGCTGGAGCTCCTGGTTTACCACTCACTCACTCCCACAGTAATAATACTCATCATCCTGAACTTCACGCTGGAGCTCCTGGTTTACCACTCACTCTCTCCCACAGTAATAATACTCACCATCCTGAACTTCCCGCTGGAGCTCCTGGTTTACCGCTCACTCACTCTCACAGTAATAATACTCATCATCCTGAACTTCACGCTGGAGCTCCTGGTTTACCACTCACTCACTCTCACAGTAATAATACTCATCATCCTGAACTTCACGCTGGAGCTCCTGGTTTACCACTCACTCACTCTCACAGTAATAATACTCATCATCCTGAACTCCATGCTGAAGCTGGACGCCCCTCTCTACCTGTGAGGTGCAGTGAATGATTTTTGGGTGGTGTCATTTCTTCTTCTTCTTCTTCTTCTTGGCGTCTTACTTTATACTGGCTAGTACACATACCTGTAAAGCCCACCTCACCCACCTTTTACTGTTCAAAACACCCGTATCTGATTGAGTCGTCGTCCCTGACAACTGTGGTAAAGCTGACCATACCTGTAACTGAGCATTTATCTATTCTATAGGTTATGAGGACAGGTGAACACTGGACATGGTCCAGGTTTTGTCCATCATTCTATGGGATATGAGGACCGGTAAACGCAGTAGAGTCGCAGCTCTACTCTGCAGTCGGGGAATTCTGAATGATGTAATGTAAAGCCACTTGTGTATTCGTGAACGAAGACCAGCGTCATGTACACATACAGCATGCTGGGAAATGTAATGTATTGTGGTCAAAAATAAGGAAACAGAACTGAATTTAAACAAACTTCACGATACAGTCGCGTCTGTCTCGAAAACTACAGAAGGAGTCGCGTCAGTGACGGGTAGGAACACATTCCTCTGATCTTTATCAGCAGTCTGTAGTTATCAGTCAGTGTTCATATCATCTGTCAATCATATCACTCTAATTGTAATTATGTACTGACGGAATTGATGTAAAAGTGAGTTTCTGGCTGTAAGAGCTTCTTGAATGTATCTAAAGCTTCTCATATTGACAGAGTTATTAGATATGAATAATGTTTTAATGATATCATTTTGCCTGTATCAAGACATTAGGATTTAAAACACATTAGAGAAGTAAATATATCTATAAATCTATAGAGTTTAGTCTGGATGATTTTACTCACCCACAGACTTAAACACTGAAACGTGGAAGAGGATGTATGTTGACTAAACCAGGTAAAAATAACAAAACGAGAGTATAGCACAACAGTCTTTAGCGATAGATAGACAAATAGACGGATAGATGGATAGATAGACAGATAGATGGATAGATAGACAGATAGATAGATAGATAGATAGATAGATAGATAGATAGATACTTAATGGAGGGAAATTCAAGAATAATCATGAGTGATTACCTGCAGTGTTTTGTTTGGAGGTTCACTGTACAGGCTTTGTATATGTTCAGTGCTTCTTTATCTAACGCCCAACTACATGTCAGTTACATTCAACTGAAGCTGAAATTAAGTGTAAAGTATTGTATTAACTCTAATCCTGACCAATAACGTCTACTTCTAGGATTCAAGGATTCAAGGATTCAAGGAGACTTTATTGTCATTCGCATCACATGTAGTACATGGGGTGGAACGAAATTGTGGTACCCAAGGACCCAGTTTTACCCAGACAGCAGTACTTAAATAAATAAAATAAACATAAATATATAAAATATATGAAAATAAAATAAACAGGAATGGAGAAGGTAGCAGCAGAGTGTATAAAAGTGACTGGTGTCGTAAAAGTGTCAGTGCAGTAAAAGTGTCAGTGCAGTGGTTCCACTAAGTGGCGTTTAAAAGTCTTACAGCTTCCGGAATGAAGCTGTTCCTCAGTCTGTTCGTTCTACTCTTCAACCTAACCCTAAAATTACTTTAACACAACTTCTTCTCAACCTACTCTTAACCCGAACTTTAAACCTATACTTACTTTTCAACCTACTCCTAAATCTAACTTTAAAACCTATACCTACTCCTAAACCTACTACTAACCCCAACTTTAAAACCTACACCCACTCCTAAACTTACTCCTAACCCCAACTTTAAAACCTACACCTACTCCTAAACCTACTCCTAACCCCAACTTTAAAACCTACACCTACTCTTAAACCTACTCCAAACCTCAACTTTAAAACCTACACCTACTCCTAAACCTACTCCTAACCCCAACTTTAAAACCTACACCTACTCCTAAACCTACTCCAAACCTCAACTTTAAAACTTACACCTACTCCTAAACCGACTCCTAACCCCAACTTTAAAACCTACACCTACTCATAAACCTACTCCTAACCTCAACTTTAAAACCTACACCTACTCCTAAACCTACTCCTAACCTTAACTTTAAAACCTACACCTACTCCTAAACCTAACTTTAACACCTACACCTACTCCTAAACCTACTCTTAACCCCAACTTTAAAACCTACACCTACTCCTGAACCTAACTCAAAATCTAACACAAAACCTATAGCTACTCCTAAACCTACTCCTAACCCCAAATTTAAAACCTACACCAACTCATAAACCTAACTTTAACACCTACACCTACTCCTAACCCCAAATTTAAAACCTACACCTACTCCTAAACCTACTCCTAACCCCAACTTTAAAACTTACACCTACTCCTAAACCTAACTTTAAAACCTACACCTACTCCTAAACCTACTCCTAACCCCAACTTTAAAACCTACACCTACTCCTAATCCTACTCCTAATCCCAACTTTAAAACCTACACCTACTCATAAACCTACTTTGAGTCGTATGTTATGACATGGTTTTGGTATCAGAGTTTGGTGTTTTGGGATCATTACTGTGAGTTTATATTTCGTGTCTATTTAGGAGAGGACAAAAACTGTCTTCACTTTCTGTCACTTTTCAGTCAATGGAACCAGAATGTTTACCAAGCTATTTTGGAGCATTTCTATTGGTCCATTAACCATGAAATTTACATACAGTGTAAACGTCAGCTGTTGTGTTTAAATGATGCAGAAAAATAAAAATGGAGATATTTTCTATGGACACCTGCCATGAACATGAGCGATAATGACACCATGACTCTGATACATTCATCTGTATGACAGTCAGTGTTACTGAAGCCCTCTCTCATAGAAGGATGGAGATGCCCAGGCGTTTGAGGACGGAAGACGTGTACCAGACTCTCCACAGTCCTCCAGTGAAGAACCCACCACACGGTGAGAACCTGCAGAACCTCCAACAGAATTAACATTAAACTTCGTCTAATGAGCTGCTGCCTTCTGTCCTGTGGAGATGTTCTCCTTCATACAGTCCTCCATCTCTCTAACAGGACCACCGCCGAGCAGCAGACTGACCACCTTCCTGCTGATCTTCAACACTTTCTTACTGATCACAGCGCTGGTACTGATCGGACTCTTCAGTAAGTGATTTAAAGAATAGGACTTGCTCATTCAATGATGTGCTCTGAAGGTGGGAGGGGGGCTTTCTTCTGCTGATGATGTCACTGCTCCACTCTTAAAATAAAGGAGCTATAAAAAGGTTCTTCATGAGAAGAAAACCACAGAATATCTTTGGTTTTCAAAATTTGCCAAAAGAGCCAAGTTTATTTTCATCATTACTGTTCTGTCTGAACCATTTCCTAAAGGGGCGGGACCAGAAGAGAAGAAGGAGGCGTGGCTTCACTATGAAGGTTCCTTCTACTACTTCTGGGAGGCTGAAGGGAACTGCAGTGAAGCAGCAAAGTTCTGCAGTAGCAAAGGACCAAACATCAGACTGACTGTTCTAACATCGAAAAACTGGGTAGATGAATGTTATTTGTTGTAATAATAATAATAATAATAATGAATATATATATATGTTCACCAGTAAGAAGAGCAGATCTGATTAGAACAGATGTAAATAATCAGACATACAATACAAAGTAACATGAATATGTTATTGTGAGAGAAGTAGATCAGATCTTGATCCAGTTTGAAGAACAAAGTTAGGTTCCAGATTTCTCCTGGACGCCCCAGACATTGTATGAATGTGTTCAGTTCCTTCAGCAGCAAATCTTGATTTAGCTTAATGAAGTACTGAGCAGTCAAAGCAGGTATTAGATGAGAACTGATAATAATACTGGGTTGTTTAGGAGAAGCTTGGAAAGAGTTAAATAAACACACTGACGTATGTAAAAGCTCTACTTACTCTATTAATACTGTTTAATATTTAATAATAAAATGTAAAAGCTCTACTTACTCTATTAATACTGTTTAATATTTAATAATAAAGTGTAAAAGCACTTCTTACTCTATTAATAATTTTAAATATTTAATAATAAAGTGGGAAAGCTCTACTTACTCTATTAATACTGATTAATATTTAATAATAAAGTGTAAAAGCACTACTTACTCTATTAATACTGTTTAATATTTAATAATAAAATGTAAAAGCTCTACTTACTCTATTAATACGGTTTAGTATTTAATAATAAAGTGGAAAAGCAATTCTTACTCTATTAATACTTTTAAATATTTAATAATAAAGTGGAAAAGCTCTACTTACTCTATTAATACTGATTAATATTTAATAATAAAGTGTAAAAGCATTACTTACTCTATTAATACTGATTAATATTTAATAATAAAGTGTAAAAGCACTACTTACTCTATTAATACCGATTAATATTTAATAATAAAGTGTAAAAGCTCTACTTACTCTATTAATACTGTTTAGTATTTAATAATAAAGTGGAAAAGCTCTACTTACTCTATTAATACTGTTTAGTATTTAATAATAAAGTGGAAAAGCTCTACTTACTCTATTAATACTGATTAATATTTAATAATAAAGTGTAAAAGCACTACTTACTCTATTAATACTGATTAATATTTAATAATAAAGTGTAAAAGCACTACTTACTCTATTAATACCGATTAATATTTAATAATAAAGTGTAAAAGCTCTACTTACTCTATTAATACTGTTTAGTATTTAATAATAAAGTGTAAAAGCTCTACTTACTCTATTAATACTGTTTAGTATTTAATAATAAAGTGGAAAAGCACTTCTTACTCTATTAATACTTTTAAATATTTAATAATAAAGTGGAAAAGCTCTATTTACTCTATTAATACTGATTAATATTTAATAATAAAGTGTAAAAGCACTACTTACTCTATTAATACTGATTAATATTTAATAATAAAGTGTAAAAGCACTACTTACTCTGTTAATACTGATTAATATTTAATAATAAAGTGTAAAAGCACTACTTACTCTATTAATACTGTTTAATATTTAATAATAAAGTGTAAAAGCACTACTTGCTCTATTAATACTGTTTAATATTTAATAATAAAGTGTAAAAGCACTACTTACTCTATTAGTACTGTTTAATATTTAATAATAAAGTGTAAAAGCACTACTTACTCTATTAATACTGATTAATATTTAATAATAAAGTGTAAAAGCACTACTTACTCTATTAGTACTGTTTAATATTTAATAATAAAGTGTAAAAGCACTACTTACTCCATTAATACTGTTTAATATTTAATAATAAAGTGTTTTACTGAGTAAATAATAGATTTTTATACATAATAATGTCCCCAAGTGACTAAAACTCTACGCAGCTACTGTATGTATGCAGTCTTATGAGGAAAGCAGAGCGTATGGTAGAGTCAGTGGAGTGTGCAGATCATAGGGAATCATCTGACTGGTGGAGAAGGATAGTTGTGAAAACATCTTTTTATATTTTTACTTTGGGTCATTATTATTAGAAGTCTGTATGACCCTATAACCAAACTCGGCCCCAAAGTGAGTTCATTCACAGAAACAACTCCAGGACTTTCCGCTGAGCTGGCCATGCTGCTGTAGTATTTAAAGAAGTGAGAAGAGGAAAAGCTAGACAACCAGCTAACTTCCTGCACCGCCCCCACCTCCCGCCCCCCACCCCAGTGCACCAGTCCTTACAGCACGTCTACAGAGGGTCTGCTACAGTGACTGGATACTGGTTCTGTACAGGGTTTAGTATTAATACTGTGTGTTTGCAGGACTGGCTGATAACTCAGGCTAAAGGGAGGAAGCTGCTGGTTGCCGAGGTGAGTATCATTTAACAGACTGTCTAAAAGTCTATTAATTCATCACATTTACAACCAAACAAAAAAGTAGAACCTTATACTATATTGCCAAAAGTATTCATTCACCCATCCAAATCATTGAATTCCAATAGAAGTGATTGAATACCATAGAAATGATTGGTGGTCCAATCAATTCAGGACCACAGGTGTATAAAACCAGCTCCTAGTCCTGCAGACTGCTTCTACACACATTAGTAAAGAGTGGGTATCTCAGGAGCTCAGTGAACTCCAGCGTGGTACCGTGATAGGACTCCACCTGTGAAACAAGTCCAGTGGTGAAGTTTCCTTACTACTAAATATTCCACAGTGGACTGTCAGTGGTGTTAGAACAAAGTGGAAGTGATTGAGAACGACAGCAACTCCGCCACCAAGTGGTAGAACACTTACAATGTCAGAGCGGGTCAGCGGATGCTGAGGAGCATAGTGCACAGAGGTCACCAACTTTCTACAGAGTCCATCACTACAGACCTCCAAACTTCATGTGGTCTTCAGATCAGCTCAAGAACAGAGCTTAGAGGGCTTCATGGAATGGGTCTCCATGGTCGAGCAGCTGCATCCAAGCCTTATGTCACCAAGCGATGCAGTGGTGTAAAGCACGCCGCCACTGGACTCTAGAGTAGTGGAGACGTGTTCTCTGGAGTGACCAATCACGCTTCTCCGTCTGGCGATATGATAGACGAGCCTGGGTTTGGCAGTTGCCGGGCGAACAGTATTTGTCTGACTGCATTGTGCTGAGTGTAAAGATTGGTGGACATGGAGGAGGAGTTTGGTGTAGAACTTGACTGTCCTGCACAGAGTCCTGACCTCAACCTGATAGAACACCTTTGGGATGAATTAGAGTGGAGACTGTGAGCCAGACCTTCTCGTCCAACATCAGTGTCTGACCTCACAGATGGTCTTCTGGAAGAACAGTCCAACATTCCCTTAAACACTCTCCTAAATCGTGTGGAGAGACTTCCCAGAAGAGCTGAAGCTGTTATAGCTGCAGAGGTTGGACCGACATCATATTAAACCCTATGGATTAAGAATGGGACGTCACTCAAGTTCATATGCGAGTGAAGAGAGATGACCGAATACTTTTGGCAGTGTAGTGTAAATCTCATATCCAGGTCATCAGGAAACTAAACACTCTGATATAATAGTTAGTTGTGGAGGATTCTGGGTAGTTTTTCTGTTGAATATGTTTTTAAAGTGAGGATCTGGTATGTTATGATGTTGTAGCTGGAGATTAATAAATGAAGGTCTCTGATTTGACAGGACGACAGCTTGTCCAGGTGTAAGCTGGTCGGTGATCCAGTGCGCTTGGAGACACCGTTCATTCCTGGAGAAGAGCAAGGCTGGGTGTGTGAACATTACCACAGACTTGAGGAGCGTAATATACAAGGACCACCTGGACCACCTGGCCCTCCTGGACCACCTGGAGCAGCTGGAGCACCTGGAGCACCTGGAGCAGCTGGAACACCTGGAGCACAAGGAAAACCTGGTCCACGTGGACCAAGTGGACCTAATGGAAGAAATGGATTACTTGGACCACCAGGACCACCGGGACCACCGGGTCCACAAGGACCAGCGGGACCACTGGGACCTGTGGGACCAATGGGACATATGGGACAACCTGGACCACAGGGTCCACCGGGACCTGAGGGACGTGAAGGACGATGTGTATCATATTATCGTTAGGGTTGGACGTGCCACCACACACACTCACAAATGTGAACAGTTATCATGTGTAACGTTCAGCTCCATCACTTCAGCAGCTCTTCAGATGTTCCTCATATAATCATATCATACATGAAGTCTTTGGTTCCTCTGGACTGTGTAGAACATGTTCTTCACTGTTCTCTTCATATAACGTGAGGACGTCTGGTTCCACCTATCAGTTCTACGTTCCACCTTCAATACCAGACTGTGGATGTATATTAAGAGTTACAACAAATCATTATTATTATTATTAATATTATTATTATTATTATTATTATTATTATTATTATTCGGAATGGTAACTACAGGTCGTGTAATCTCTCTAACTTTAAATGGTAACTATTAAATGGTTCCAGGACGAGCATGAGGCCCCTGAGGAGCCTACAGTAACCAGAGGGGTCCCACAGGGGGCAGTTTTAGGTCCGGTTTTATTTGATATTTTGTTTTAGTTACTGATTGTTAGATGATGATTGCTTTCTTAGTAGTTATTCTTCTTTTGTTGTTTTGTTTATGTTATTAATTATTAATATTTTGTTGTGTGTTTATTTCTCCTCCAGTATTGTTACTAGAACACCTGATTTATTGTTTTGTTTATTTTATTAATTATTAATATTTGATTGTGTGTTTATTTCTCCTCCATTATTGTTAACAGAACACTTGATTTATAATTTTGTTTATTATATTAATGATTTAATATTTGTTTGTGTTTAGTTGTTTAGTAACCTGTTCACTGAAAGACAGCTTTAATCCTCTTTACTTTATTTACTGAGTTTGTTTATAAATTAATAAATTAATGAACTGCTGGTTTAAACTGTGTGTACTCTGAACTCTACAGCAGTGGTTCCCCGTCCTGCTCCTGGAGAACTGGGGGTTCCACACAGGGTGGAGGGAACATCTGGAACTGCTCTTTAATCCAATCCATCTTCTTTTAGTGGAGCAGATCTTCAGTCCATACATTCCTCTATCAGTCTGAACACTGGGAGACCCCATACTACAGCCTGACTGAGCAGAAACCACCAGGTCTGTGTCGCCCTCTGGTGGTGATCAGGGGTCACTGTAGTTCTCATACAGTGGCCAGTAGGTGGAAGCACAAGGTGGGTGTTTCTAATAAAGTGGCCAGTTAGTGGAAGTATGATTTGGGTGTTTCTAATAAAGTGGCCAGTTAGTAAGCACAAGGTGGGCGTTTCTAATAAAGTGGCCAGTTAGTGGAAGCACTACTTTTCTATTCTCATATTGATGCTAATATTAAACTTTAATTTTTAATTTTTAACAGACTGGTGAGTGATTAGTGAGTAAGTGATGAGTGAGTGAGTGATTAGTGAGTGATTGATGAGTGAGTGATAAGTGAGTGAGTTATGAGTGAGTGATGAGTGAGTGAGTGAATGATGAGTGAGTGAGTGATTAGTGAGTGAGTGATGAGTGAGTGATTGATGAGTGAGTGAGTGATTAGAGAGAAAGTGATGAGTGAGTGAGTGATGAGTGAGTGAGTGAGTTATGAGTGAGTGAGTGAGTGATCAGTGATTAGTGAGTGAGTGAGTTATGAGTGAGTGATTAGTGAGTGAGTGATGAGTGATTGAGTAATTAGTGAGTGATGAGTGAGTGAGTGATTAGTGAGTGAGTGATGAGTGAGTGATTAGTGAGTGAGTGATTAGTGAGTGAGTGAGTGATGAGTGAGTGAGTGATCAGTGAGTGAGTAATGAGTGAGTGAGTGAGTGATGAGTGAGTGAGTGATGAGTGAGTGAGTGATTAGTGAGTGAGTGATGAATCTTGACTGATTCTCAGTAATAAAGGGATCTGTTTATATCTAAGAATGGTTACATCACCTGTTTAATGTTTTATAAATCTTAAATCCTAAATCTCAGTTGCTAATATTATTCTTTTGGGCCACCATATAGATAAAAGGACGTGTAACGAGCTAAAGCTACCTCAGTATATATCCAGCATTTATCTATCTGCTTGTTGCTTATGTGTGAGGTTCTTCCACTCAGCTATGCCAGCGTACACTCCCTGTACACTCCCTGTACACTCCCTGGATGCGTGTCCAGCAGTAAAGAGGATGAAAGCTTTGCCTGTTTAAAGTATCAGCTTATAAAAGTTGTTTAGTCATGGACTCGATTAGCGGCAGTGTCTGTCCACACATTTCACCTCTCAGAAGACCAGCGGTTACACTGAAACCCTGGATCTGGAACATTAAGCGTCTAGAACGTACTATCCGGATCACAAGGCGAACCATTTCATCATCACTTCATTCGAGTTGGGATGAAGCTGGCCTGTTACTCTTATTGGCCTCAGTGACACAGTAACAGAATCCACTGGTTTTGGTTCTGACGTTCTCGTTTTTGGTTACTCCGTTCTGTATGAGCAGTGGATGGTCCCACTTCCTAAACCTAAACTGGTGCAAATGTTTGTGGCCAACTTCGTGAAGGTCTGGACTCTTAGCTAAGCAAAATTCAGTTTCAGGATGATCTCTCTAATGGAAGACAGCGTGAGGCTCTGAGGAGCCTACAATAACTGAAGGTGTCCCACAGGGCTCAGTTTTAGGTCCGGTTTTATTTTCTATTTTAGTGCTTTATTTTAGTTACTGATTGTTGGCTAATGGTGACCTTTTAATGATAGTCTCCACTTTCTGTAGCTGTTACAGCTTCAGTCGTTGAATATTCACCTGAGGACGACAATCTGAACCTCAGTGCTTAGTGTTTGGTCAGAGTATGTATTTCTATCTCTATGTATCTCAGATTTAGGTCCAAACTACTCTTAAACTCAAACACTGCTATAAACTAGAGCCATGGCTGATACCTAGAAAGAAGATAACTAAATATAAGATTAGACACAGAGCAACACCGAGCAAGACTGGAACACCTACAGAGAAGAGAACAAATACACTACATACAGTATCAGTGCAGTACTTATCCAGAGTTCCTAGAAGATCAAGTGTAATTATGGTTTCTACCAGTGCTTCAGTAGATCAGTGTTTATAAGAGCTTCACAAAGAGACGGTGGTCTTCAGTCTGAGTTTGAAGACCGTGAGACAGTCCTCTGTTTGGACACACAGTGGAAGTTCGTTCCACCATCTGGGCTCCAGGACAGAGAAGCGTCTTGTCGCATGTCTTCCATGAATCTTGAGTGATGGCGGGTCAAGCCGAGCCGTATTTGAAGCGCGAAGGGCTCGAGGTGCGGATCAACTTTTGACCATTGTCATAAGTTCAGGAGGAGCTGGTCCAGTCTTGGCTTTGTAGGCATCAGAACTTTAAACTGAATGAAGCCAGTGAAGGGTGTGCAGCAGTGGAGTGACGTGAGTGAACTTGGGAATATTGAAGACGAGCCGTGCTGCTGCATTCTGGATTAGTTGAAGGTCCTGATGGTCTACAGAGGAAGACCACCCAGGAGCGAGTTGCAGCAATCGAGCTTTGAAATGACAAGAGACTGGACGAGCACCTGGGAGGCCTCCTGAGAGAGGAAGGGTCGGATGCGTCTGATGTTGTGGAGAATGTATCTGCATGACCGAGTCAGGTTCGTAATATGGGCTGAGAACGATAACTGGTCATCCAGAGTCACCCCAAGGTTTCTTGCATCTTTAGACGGAACAATCAAAGAGTTCTCGAATGAGATGGCAAGATCCTGCTGAGGACCTGTAGTTCCAGGGATGAACAGCAGCTCAGTCTTGCTGGGATTGAGCTTCAGGAAAACATTAGTTGAGTGTCATCAGCATAGCAGTGGTAGGAGAAACCATGAGAGGTAATTACATCACCAAGAGAACGGGTGTAGAGTGAGAAGAGGAGAGGACCTAGCACTGAGCCTTAAGGGACGCCGGTAAGGAGCCTGCAAGGAGCAGATGTAGACCCTCTCCATGTTACCTGGTAAGAACGCCCCAGACTGGTTGGGGTCCTGGAGCAGGTTCTGGGTGAGAAAGAGAGACAGTTTGTTATATACAGCACACTCAAGAATATTTAATAGAAAAAAATTAGTGATACCGGTCGGTAGTTGGAGACGTTCCGCAACAGAATTGACAGTATTGATGCAAGAGGCCTATTAAACAGCATCCACATCATGTAATCCATCCATCCATCATCTTCCACTTCATCCTGGAGGGGGGCTGAAGCCAATTCCAAGCATCATTGGGTGAAGGCGGGGTACATCATGGACAGAAACCTACGAGCGGTTTAGAGTGAGGATCCTAACATGCATGTGTTTAGACTGTGGGAGGAAACCGGAGTACCCGGAGGAACCCACTCAAGCACGGAGAGAACAAACACACTCCACACAGAACCACCCGGACCGGGAATTCTCAGGCTGAATGTATAACTCTAAATGTTGGTATTGTATATAAACTGAGTTACAGTTTCTCATTAGGTTAAATGTATAACTCTAAATGTAGGTATTGTATATAAACTGAGTTACAGTTTCTCATTAGGTTGAATGTATAACTCTAAATGTTGGTATTGTATATAAACTGAGTTACAGTTTCTCATTAGGTTAAATGTATAACTCTAAATGTAGGTATTGTATATAAACTGAGTTACAGTTTCTCATTAGGTTGAATGTATAACTCTAAATGTAGGTATTGTATATAAACTGAGTTACAGTTTCTCATTAGGTTAAATGTATAACTCTAAATGTAGGTATTGTATATAAACTGAGTTACAGTTTCTCATTAGGTTAAATGTATAACTCTAAATGTAGGTATTGTATATAAACTGAGTTACAGTTTCTCATTAGGTTGAATGTATAACTCTAAATGTTGGTATTGTATATAAACTGAGTTACAGTTTCTCATTAGGTTAAATGTATAACTCTAAATGTAGGTATTGTATATAAACTGAGTTACAGTTTCTCATTAGGTTGAATGTATAACTCTAAATGTAGGTATTGTGATATAAACTGAGTTACAGTTTCTCATTAGGTTGAATGTATAACTCTAAATGTAGGTATTGTATATAAACTGAGTTACAGTTTTTTAGGTTGAGTGTATAACTCTAAATGTAGGTATTGTATATAAACTGAGTTACAGTTTTTTTAGGTTAAATGTATAACTCTAAATGTAGGTATTGTATATAAACTGAGTTACAGTTTTTTATTAGGTTGAATGTATAACTCTAAATGTAGGTATTGTATATAAACTGAGTTACAGTTTCTCTTTAGGTTGAAATTTAATACATGGTTCAACTGAAATATAGAACTGTGGGTTGTCAGCGTAGCAATAAAAAATCATTCAATGTTTACTTATAATGGTACCCAGTGGTACCTTATCACTGCTGTCTGAAGAACCAATTCTGTCAGAATCTCCAAAATAATAACTTTTGGAGCAGAGAACAAGACTTTGTTACATTTTAACATAAATTAATGCAAAATTGTTTCATTTAAAGTCATTTCTGTTGATCCAATGATTATGAAATATTCACACAGTGTACAGAGAACAGTTGTATTTTTAAATGGTGTAGAAAAACAAAAATGGAATTAATGTTTTTACTTTGGACAATGATGATATATAAAGCAAATAATATAGGCCCTAAGACAGAGACCTGTGGAACATCAGGCTTTGATACAAACTGATGTTTCTCTGTTTATATTACAAACTGATAGCGATCATTTAGGTAGGATCTAAACCAGGAAAGAACTATTCCTGTTACTCCTACTGGGCTTTCTAGCCTGTCTAGTAGCATAAACGCTACATTCAGATCAAATAGAAGCAGTAAGGAAATGTTTCCTTGGTCAGTGATTAATAAAAGACTATTAACAATTTTAACCTGTACAGTTCCAGAAAAGCTTTGAAAAAAAGATTTAATATATTTATGTAATTTCCGACTTAATTACTTAAAATTACTTTTTTGGAGTTCGGAGGTGGTAATTGGGGTATTTTTGTAGTGTGACTATAAAGCTAGCCAGCTTTAGCAGCCCAGCTCGCATTAAGAGTTATTTATAAATGCCTGAGAAGAAAACTGTGAAAGCTTTCTTGCAGTTTAAGAGGAAATGACCAAATAGGGTTACATGTGTGAGTAAGTATATTACTGTTTGATATCAATTAAATAAGTACATCTTCACGTGTTATTATTACAAAAGTATGTGCCTCTTGGCTTGGCTGGAGCATATAACTGTATTTTATATGATTTTAAGTTGGCTATTGCGAAAAAAGGACAGCAGATCCGTCCTAACACTGCCACCTCTTACCCACAGCTGCTTCATCAGTTATTTATATATATGTATACGTCTGGTCTAGCTGCTGATAACGGAAACTTCTCAACATCTCCCACAATTTGAAAGGAAATGAATGAAGATGACAAAATATTTTCCTTTTCATACATTGTTGTTCTGTTTTGTGTGCTGAATTTATAACACAATACCTACATTTAGAGTTATACATTCAACTTAATGAGAAACTGTAACTCAGTTTATATACAATACCTACATTTAGAGTTATACATTCAACCTAATGAGAAATTGTAACTCAGTTTATATACAATACCTACATTTAGTTATACATTCAACCTAATGAGAAACTGTAACTCAGTTTATAAACAATACCTACATTTAGAGTTATACATTCAACCCAATAAAAAACTGTAACTCAGTTTATATACAATACCTACATTTAGAGTTATATATTCAACCTAATGAGAAACTGTAACTCAGTTTATAAACAATACCTACATTTACAGTTATACATTCAACCTAATGAGAAACTGCAACTCAGTTTATATACAATACCTACATTAAGAGTTATACATTCAACCTAATGAGAAACTGTAACTCAGTTTATATACAATACCTACACACTGTGCCGAGTAAGCCATTTTTCCTCCCCGGTATCATGTGACAAGTTAGTGTTACTAGGTCTCCAGTGTGTAGGGGGAGCAGGTGTTGGCACCTCATAGCAAAGTTACAGAGTTACAGTTCCTCATTAGGTTGAATGTATAACTCTAAATGTAGGTATTTTATATAAACTGAGTTACAGTTTCTCGTTAGTTTGAATATATAACTCTAAATGTAGGTATTGTATATAAACTGAGTTACAGTTTCTCATTACGTTGAATGTATAACTCTAAATGTAGGTATTGTATATAAACTGAGTTACAGTTTCTCATTAGGTTGAATGTATAACTCTAAATGTAGGTATTGTATATAAACTGAGTTACAGTTTCTCATTAGGTTGAATGTATAACTCTAAATGTAGGTATTATATATAAACTGAGTTGCAGTTTCTTATTAGGTTGAATGTATAATTCTAAATGTAGGTATTGTATATAAACTGAGTTACAGTTTCTCATTAGGTTGAATGTATAACTCTAAATGTAGGTATTGTATATAAACTGAGTTACAGTTTCTCATTAGGTTGAATGTATAACTCTAAATGTAGGTATTGTATAGAAACTGAGTTGCAGTTTCTTATTAGGTTGAATGTATAATTCTAAATGTAGGTATTGTGTTATAAATTCAGCACACAAAACAGAACAACAATGTATGAAAAGGAAATTATTTTGTCATCTTCATTCATTTCCTTTCAAATTGTGGGAGATGTTGAGAAGTTTCCGTTATCAGCAGCTAGACCAGACGTATACATATATATAAATAACTGATGAAGCAGCTGTGGGTAAGAGGTGGCAGTGTTAGGACGGATCTGCTGTCCTTTTTTCGCAATAGCCAACTTAAAATCATATAAAATACAGTTATATGCTCCAGCCAAGCCAAGAGGCACATACTTTTGTAATAATAACACGTGAAGATGTACTTATTTAATTGATATCAAACAGTAATATACTTTCTCACACATGTAACCCTATTTGGTCATTTCCTCTTAAACTGCAAGAAAGCCTTCACAGTTTTCTTCTCAGGCATTTATAAATAACTCTTAATGCGAGCTGGGCTGCTAAAGCTGGCTAGCTTTATAGTCACACTGCAAAAATACCCCAATTACCACCTCTGAACTCCAAAAAAGTGATTTTAAGTAATTAAGTCGGAAATTACATAAATATCATAAATCTTTTTTTCAAAGCTTTTCTGGAACTGTACAGGTTAAAATTGTTAATAGTCTTTTATTAATCGCTGACCAAGGAAACATTTCCTTACTGCTTCTATTTGATCTGAATGTAGCGTTTATGCTACTAGACAGGCTAGAAAGCCCTGTAGGAGTAACAGGAATAGCTCTTTCCTGGTTTAGATCCTACCTAAATGATCGCTATCAGTTTGTAATATAAACAGAGAAACATCAGTTTGTATCAAAGCCTGATGTTCCACAGGTCTCTGTCTTAGGGCCTATATTATTTGCTTTATATATCATCATTGTCCAAAGTAAAAACATTAATTCCATTTTTGTTTTTCTACACCATTTAAAAAGACAACTGTTTTCTGTACACTGTGTGAATGTTTCATAATCTTTGAATCAACAGAATCTGAAAGAATTGGTTCTTCAACCTAATGAGAAACTATAACTCAGTTTATATACAATACCTACATTTAGAGTTATACATTCAACCTAATGAGAAACTATAACTCAGTTCATATACAATACCTACATTTAGAGTTATACATTCAACCTAATGAGAAACTATAACTCAGTTCATATACAATACCTACATTTAGAGTTATACATTCAACCTAATGACAAACTGTAACACCGTTTATATCACAATACCTACCTTTGGAGTTATACATTCAACCTAATGAGAAACTGTAACTCAGTTTATATATAATACCTACATTTAGAGTTATACATTCAACCTAATCAAAAACTGTAACTCAGTTTATATACAATACCTACATTTAGAGTTATACACTCAACCTAATGAGACACTGTAACTCAGTTTATATACAATACCTACAGTTAGAGTTATACACTCAACCTAATGAGACACTGTAACTCAGTTTATATACAATACCTACATTTAGATTTATACACTCAACCTAATGAAAACTTTAACTCAGTTTATATACAATACCTAGAGTTAGAGCTAAACACTCAACCTAATGAGAAACTGTAACTCAATTTATATACAATACCTACAGTTAGAGTTATACACTCAACCTAATGAGAAACTACAACTCAGTTTATATACAATACCTAGAGTTAGAGCTAAACACTCAACCTAATGAGAAACTGTAACTCAGTTTATATACAATACCTACCTTTGGAGTTATACATTCAACCTAATGAGAAACTGTATCTCAGTTTATATACAATACCTACATTTAGAGTTATACATTCAACCTAATGAGAAACTGTAACTCAGTTTATATACAATACCTACATTTAGAGTTATACATTCAACCTAATGAGAAACTGTAACTCAGTTTATATCACAACTTACTTTTTCCACTAGCACTGTGAATGTTTAATGGATGTATCCAATACAAACATGAAATATTATAAGTGTGGGTGGTATGAGGTATAAGCACATTGAGTTTGTCTATAATTGGGACGTAGATATAGATCAGATCATGTTATATGACCAATTAATGCACAAATCATTTCAAAGGGTTCACATACTTTTTCTCACCACTGTAAATATGTAAAGAGTGTGTGGGGGTGTGTGGGCAGGGTCGAGGAAAGAAAGAAAAGCTGCAGCACTTTACTTTCAGGTTTCATTTTCCAGAACTGCAGGTGACAAACCAGCACAGAGATTTTCTCTAGTGACGGGTAGGAACCCAGTTTTACACTTTTATATTAATATTAATCTTTAATATTAAGTTTAAAGAACTTACATCACATTAAATATACATTCAATAATTAATCAGTACATTTCTATTCTGTTAAACTGTGTTTAAGTGGATTTAACTGTTATTAAATAATGTTATTTCATAAAAACTAGAACAAAATTCATAAAAACTACTATTAACTCATCATCACTGTTGGACAACAAAAGCTGGTAACTTTACAGAAACTTTATAAAAAACATACTTTACTTGTAATGGAGGTTAAAATAATACGATTTTATTCCATGTAATTTTTAGCCATGTCTGTTAGTCTGTTCCCCCAAAAATTCTGATTAATTTGTGCTTTTATTTTTACAGATTTTCCATTAATCAGACTAAATTAGGTGTAAATGATTCTCTAATGGTAGTGTAAAATAAAAATGTGTTTAATTATTTTTTTTTTCTATTACTTTAACACAAGTTCAGAATATACAGTTCATGTGATTTTGATTTTGTGGTTTCATCTCTGTGAAGTAGCTATTTTAGAGATGCAAGTATTTTGAAGTACAAATAAAGTTGAAAACATATATACATACAGCTCCACCAAATAGGAAATAGACAACACTTTACATTAAGTGTTTATTAACCAACATTAAAACATACATTAACAATCGTTAACTAATTTGTAGTAAACATATAACAACTGCATTATTAACATTGTTTTTTCATGTGAAGCGTGGGAATCATTTAAATTGTCAGTGTGGCTACTCAAATCTTAAAGCAGCAACTTCTTACCTGCGCAAAAAAAAAGTAGAGCTTTTACACTTTATTATTAAATATTAAACAGTATTAATAGAGTAAGTAGAGCTTTTAAATGTTATTATTAAATATCAAACAGTATTAATGGAGTAAGTAAAGCTTTTACACTTTATTATTAAATATTAAACAGTATTAATGGAGTAAGTAGAGCTTTTACACTTTATTATTAAATATTAATCAGTATTAATAGAGTAAGTAGTACTTTTACACTTTATTATTAAATATCAAACAGTATTAATAGAGTAAGTAGAGCTTATACACTTTATTATTAAATATTAAACAGTATTAATAGAGTAAGTAGTTATTTTACACTTTATTATTAAATATTAAACAGTATTAATAGAGTAAGTAGAGCTTTTACACTTTATTATTAAATATTAAACAGTATTAATAGAGTAAGTAGTTATTTTACACTTTATTATTAAATATTAAACAGTATTAATAAAGTAAGTAGTGCTTTTACACGTTATTATTAAATATTAAACAGTATTAATAGAGTAAGTAGTTATTTTACACTATTATTAAATATTAAACAGTATTAATAGAGTAAGTAATGCTTTTACACTTTATTATTAAATATTAAACAGTATTAATAGAGTAAGTAGTTATTTTACACTTTATTATTAAATATTAATCAGTATTAATAGAGTAAGAAGTGCTTTTACACTTTATTATTAAATATTAAACAGTATTAATAGAGTAAGTAGAGCTTTTACACTTTATTATTAAATATTAAAAAGTATTAATAGAGTAAGTAGAGCTTTTACACTTTATTATTAAATATTAAAAAGTATTAATAGAGTAAGTAGTGCTTTTACACTTTATTATTAAATATTAAACAGTATTAATAGAGTAAGTAGTTCCTTACACTTTATTATTAAATATTAATCAGTATTAATAGAGTAAGTAATGATTTTACACTTTATTATTAAATATTAAAAAGTATTAATAGAGTAAGTAGTTATTTTACACTTTATTATTAAATATTAAACAGTATTAATAGAGTAAGTAGTTATTTTACACTTTATTATTAAATATTAAAAAGTATTAATAGAGTAAGTAGTTATTTTACACTTTATTATTAAATATTAAACAGTATTAATAGAGTAAGTAGTTATTTTACACTTTATTATTAAATATTAATCAGTATTAATAGAGTAAGTAATGATTTTACACTTTATTATTAAATATTAAAAAGTATTAATAGAGTAAGTAGTTATTTTACACTTTATTATTAAATATTAAACAGTATTACTCACGCAAGATGGCGCCCACCGTGGCAGACGTCTTTGTGTGTTCCTCCGGAAGCCAACGTTATTTATTATTTGTTTTGTCTTTAGTATTTATTTTAAATGTACAGTATACATCCGGAACATTTAGCTACAGTAGAGAGGCACTCCTGGAGATTGGTAAAGTTCGACATGAACTTACCTTTAGCCTTTCTGACTTCAGCTTTCTGTTACGCTCGCACTCGCACTTCACCAGCTCCGCGCAAGGCCCAGCAGCACCGGCCTCGGGTGAGCGGCGCAGCCGACAAACAGAGCGGCCAAGACGGAAGCGGGGTAAGAGAGGTGGGCTACATGCTAGGCTAAAGGCGAGAGCTACGCGGCCACCGCTACCTAGCCTGTTGCTAGCTAATGTTCGCTCCCTCGAAAACAAGCTGGATGAGCTGAGAACCAGAATAACAGCTCAGCGTGAGATCAGAGAGTGTTGTGCTCTGGTCTTCACAGAAACCTGGCTTTCTGGCAACACGCCAGAATCAGCGATCCAGCTAGACACTCACTCCGTTCACCGTGGCGACCGCACGGCAGCGTCGGGGAAGAACAAAGGCGGCGGTGTCTGTGTTTACGTAAACAACGCGTGGTGTTCGGACGTAAAGACAGTTGAAAAACTTTGTCTAGCGGACTTAGAACTGCTGATGGTGAAGTGCAGACCCCACTATCTGCCGAGAGAGTTTAGCGGTGTGTTTATTCTGGCTGTTTACATTCCGCCTCGCGCGAACTCCGCTGCGGCGCTGGGGCTGCTGCATGACGTCATCAGTAAACAAGAGACCGCGCACCCGGACGCCGTGTTTATTGTTGCCGGCGACTTTAATCATTGCAACCTGAGGACTGTCCTCCCCAAGTACCATCAGCACGTGAGCTTCCCGACGAGGGAGAACAACTTACTTGACCAAGTCTACAGCAACGTGAGGGGGGCCTACAGAGCTGTGCCTCGGCCACACTTCGGACAGTCCGATCACATCTCCGTCTTCCTCTACCCAGCATACAGACAACTCCTCAAGCGGTCACTTCCAGTGAGTAAAACTGTTAAAGTGTGGAATGAAGAAACTGATTCAGTGCTTCAGGACTGCTTTGACAGTACAAACTGGGATGTGTTTAGAACTGCTGCTGTGAGAGAGGATGGTTCTGTTGATCTAGAGGACTATGCTTCTGGGGTAACTGGCTACATCAGCAGCTGCATTGAAACCATTGTCCCTTCAAAGCGCTGCATAAAGTACCCCAACCAAAAACCATGGATAAATGGTGAAGTTCGGTCCATGCTACGTGCTCGCCAGACTGCATTTCTCTCTGGCAACGCTGATGACTACAAAAGGTCTAGATACGACCTGCGTAGATCTATCAGAGAAGCTAAGAGACAGTACAGGCTGAAGCTGGAGGGCTACTACACCACAGCAGACTCCCGGCGCATGTGGCAAGGACTGCACCGTATCACCAACCATCAACAAACAAGCACGGCACTCACAACCAGCCATTCTGCATTGCCTGATGAGCTGAATGAGTTCTATGCTCGCTTCGATGTCTTCAACCTTGACCAACTGAAGGACATTGCGGCCAAGGAGAGCACACAGAACCCATCACTCATTGTAACAACAGTGGATGTGCGCAGGAACCTGATGAGAATCAACCCACGCAGAGCAGCAGGCCCAGACAACATCCCCGGGCGTGCGCTCAGGGTTTGCTCATCAGAACTGGCTGATGTGTTTGTAGACATATTCAATCTGTCACTCACGCAAGCTTTTGTGCCATCCTGTTTTAAGACCACCACCATCGTGCCCCTCCCAAAGAAAAGTAATGTGAGATGCCTAAATGACTATCGCCCTGTTGCACTCACTTCAATCGTGATGAAGTGCTTCGAGAGGATAGTCATGACTCACATCCGGAAGACCATTCCCAACACTATAGATCCTTTACAGTTCGCATACCGCCGGAACCGGTCTACAGACGACGCAATCAACGCTACTCTTCACAAAGCCCTCACACACCTGGAGGGCAAGGACACATATGTCAGAATGCTCTTTATTGACTACAGTTCAGCATTCAACACGGTCATCCCACACAGACTCTCAGAAAAGCTCCTCACCCTCGGACTGACACCAGCCCTCTGCAACTGGGTGCTGAACTTTCTAACAGACAGACCCCAGTCAGTCAGAGTCGGCAGCTGCACATCCAGCACAAGAACAGTGAGCACAGGGGTCCCTCAAGGCTGTGTGCTGAGCCCCCTTCTGTACACGCTCTTCACATACGACTGCGTGGCCTCCCAGAACAACACCAGAATCATCAAATTTGCTGATGATACTACAGTCATTGGACTGATCACTGGTGGGGAAGAGACAGCGTACAGGAAGGAGGTGGCTGAGCTGGTGGCCTGGTGTCATGACAACAATCTTTCCTTGAATGCAGACAAGACCAAGGAAATGATTGTTGATCCAAGGAGGAAGCGAGAGCTACACACACCCCTGTACATAGGGTAGACTGAGGTGGAGAGGGTGAAAACCTTTAAGTTTCTTGGCATTCACATCAGTGAGGATCTCAGCTGGTCCCACAACACTCAGATCATCATCAGGAAGTCCCAGCAGCGACTGTACTTTCTGAGAAGGCTGAGAAAATTTGGTATGCCAACCAAAATTCTCAGCACCTTCTACAGGAGTATGATTGAGAGTGTTCTTACCAGCTCCATCATCGTCTGGTATGGAAACTCTACTGCTCAGGACAGAAAGGCTCTCCAGCGTGTGATCAAAACTGCACAGTCCATCTCAGGAGCAGCCTTCCCCTCACTACAGAACATCTACCACACCAGGGTCACCAGGAGGGCCCACAACATAATCAGGGACAGTACACACCCCCAGCACACACTCTTCACACGTTTACCTTCAGGCAGACGTTACAGGAGTCTGAAGTCCAGGACCACAAGACTGACAAACAGTTTCTACTCACAGGCCATCAGGCTTGTGAACACCTCACGCACTACCTCTCTACCCTCTCCTATCTGAACTGGTTTTAACTGGTCTGATTAAACTGCACCTTACACTCACTGTACTGTCAGAATACTGTTTACATTCACTACTCACACAAACATTATTGTTTACATTCACTGCTCACACAAACATTATTGTTTACGTTCGTTACTTGCAACTTGCACTTTATGGCTGCTGCTCTTCATACTTGCACATAAAAGCACACATAACTTTTATTTTTTATTCTTTAACTATAAAAATATTTTTATCTACTTCAACTTATATTGTTATACCTTGTATATTTTGTATATATATTTTTTATTTCTTTTATTTGTTATCTTATCTATTGGTGAATGGAGGAGCAGCAAAGTAAGAATTTCATTGTACAGTGTAACTGTCTGTTCTGCTGTACATATGACAATAAAACTCTTGAATCTCTTGAATCTATTAATAGAGTAAGTAGTACTTTTACACTTTATTATTAAATATCAAATAATATTAATAGAGTAAGTAGTGCTTTTACACTTTATTATTAAATATTAAAAAGTAGTTATAGAGTAAGTAGTGCTTTTACACTTTATTATTAAATATTAATCACTATTAATAGAGTAAATAGAGCTTTTTCATATGTCAGTGTGTTTATTTAACCCTTTCCAAGCTTCTCCTAAACAACCCAGTATTATTTACAGTTCTCATCTAATACCTGCTTTTTTTAAAGATTCGGACAGTTTTAATACAGTGATGGTGCTTTATTAGACGGTGATTATTATTTGTAACCTATTAATTATTCTAATATTTCTAAAACTGACATGATAATCCGAGCGTGTATGTTTTTTACAGTGGTTGGAAAGTAGTTCCGACTCTATATTGATAATGATTCTATTAATGTGAACGTTGAGGAAGCCTCGTAAGAAGAAGCTGTAGAGCAGCAGGATGCAGATGTCTGAGTGGACGGAGAACATATACCAGACTCTCCATCAGCCTCCTGTAGTGAGGAACTCAGCACACGGTGAGAACCAACAGAGCCTTCAGTAGAATTAACATTAAACTCCGTCTAATGAGCTGCTGTGTTCTGTCCTGTAACTCTGTGGAGATGTTCTTCATACAGTCCTCCATCTCTCTAACAGGACCACCACCGAGCAGCAGACTGACCACCTTCCTGCTGATCTTCAACACTCTGCTACTGATCACAGTGCTGATACTGATTGGATTCTTTGGTGTGTGGTTTAAAGAGACACTCTTGGTGGAAATGAATCATCTACCCATCACTGCAGCTGTGTTTGGAGCTGATGGTTTGCTGGTAAATGTAGAATGAAGATAGACAGCTGACGTTACCGGTGTACTGGTTCTTCACAGCACTGGAAAGGGTCTTCTCTAGTTACAGGTTTGACATCATAACAGGAGAAGAACCTGTTTTCAGTGCGGTATAGGGACATTTTCAACAAGGTTCTTCACAGAAACATATAACACATTCTCCATTAATGTGAAGAACCTTTTCACCATTCAAACATGGTCCAGATGAAGTCCACCAGATGGCGCTGTGTAACATGCAATATAAACAGTGTAACAGTGTAAACAGTGTGGGTAACAACATACGATAACATCCGATGATTTCTCACACCCCTACTATACAATGACTTCCTACAGGACACATCATTTAGATCAGCCAGGAGCTCCTTCACTTCTCACACATGTATTAAATTCACTCCTGGTTACTCCTGGTACTGGTTATAGTGGAAGTTGTTTTACATGTACTGGTTATAGTGGAAGTTGTTATTCATGTACTGGTTATAGAGGAAGTTGTTATACATGTACTGGTTATAGTGGAAGTTGTTATTCATGCACTGGTTACAGAGGAAGTTGTTATACATGTACTGGTTATAGTGGAAGATGTTATACATGTACTAGTTATAGTGGAAGTTGTTATACATGTACTGGTTATAGTGGAAGATGTTATACATGTACTAGTTATAGTGGAAGTTGTTATTCATGTACTGGTTATAGTGGAAGTTGTTCTACATGTACTGGTTATAGTGGAAGTATAATTAGTCGCCTGTCTGTGTGTTTTGTAAAGGGGAGGGAGCGGGGGAGAAGAAGGAGGCGTGGCTTCACAATGACACTTCCTTTTTCTTCATCTGGGAGGCTGAAGGGAACTGCAGTGAAGCAGTGAAGTTCTGCAGTAGCAAAGGACCCAACATCAGACTGGCTGTTCTAACACCCAGTAACCAGGTAGACTGATCTTATATCTGATTACTGATAATAATAATTACGGTCAATAATACTTTACACAATACTTTACACAGTTCTACAAGCTATACACTGACTACTTTACACTGTTCTACAAGCTGTACACTGACTACTTTACACTGATCTACAAGCTGTACACTGACTACTGTACACTGTTCTACAAGCTGTACACTGACTACTTTACACTGTTCTACAAGCTGTACACTGACTACTGTACACTGTTCTACAAGCTGTACACTGACTACTTTACACTGTTCTACAAGCTGTACACTGACTACTGTACACTGTTCTACAAGCTGTACACTGACTACTTTACACTGTTCAGCAAGCTGTACACTGACGACTGTACACTGTTCAGCAAGCTGTACACTGACTACTGTACACTGTTCTACAAGCTGTACACTGACTACTTTACACTGTTTTACAAGCTGTACACTGACTACTGTACACTGTTCTACAAGCTGTACACTGACTACTTTACACTGTTCTACAAGCTGTACACTGACTACTGTACACTGTTTTACAAGCTGTACACTGACTACTTTACACTGTTCAGCAAGCTGTACACTGACTACTGTACACTGTTCTACAAGCTGTACACTGACTACTTTACACTGTTTTACAAGCTGTACACTGACTACTGTACACTGTTCTACAAGCTGTACACTGACTACTTTACACTGTTCTACAAGCTGTACACTGACTACTGTACACTGTTTTACAAGCTGTACACTGACTACTGTACACTGTTCTACAAGCTGTACACGGACTACTTTACACTGTTCAGCAAGCTGTACACTGACTACTTTACACTGTTTTACAAGCTGTACACTGACTACTGTACACTGTTCTACAAGCTGTACACTGACTACTTTACACTGTTCAGCAAGCTGTACACTGACTACTGTTCACTGTTCTACAAGCTGTACACTGACTACTTTACACTGTTCAGGAAGCTGTACACTGACTACTTTACACTGTTTTACAAGCTGTACACTGACTAGTGTACACTGTTCTACAAACTGTACACTACTGTACACTGTTCTAAAAGCTGTACACTGACTACTGTACACTGTTCTACAAGCTATACACTGACTACTTTACACTGTTCTACAAGCTGTACCCTGACTACTGTACACTGTTCTACAAGCTGTAAACTGACTACTTTACACTGTTCTACAAGCTGTACACTGACTACTGTACACTGTACTACAAGCTGTATACTGACTACACTGTTCTACAAGCTGTACACTGACTACTGTACACTGTTCTACAAGCTGTACACTGACTACTTTACACTGTTCTACAAGCTGTACACTGACTACTGTTCACTGTTCTACTAGCTGTACACTAACTACTGTTCACTGTTCTACAAGCTGTACACTGACTACTTTACACTGTTCTACAAGCTGTACACTGACTACTGTACACTGTACTACAAGCTGTATACTGACTACACTGTTCTACAAGCTGTACACTGACTACTGTACACTGTTCTACAAGCTGTACACTGACTACACTGTTCTACAAGCTGTGCACTGACTACTTTACACTGTTCTACAAGCTGTACACTGACTACTGTACACTGTTCAGCAAGCTGTACACATTGACTACTGTACACTGTTCTGCTGTACACTACTTTACACTGTTCTACAAGCTGTACACTGACTACTTTATACTGTTCTACAAGCTGTACACTGACTACTTTACACTGTTCTACAAGCTGTACACGGAATACTTTACACTGTTCTACAAGCTGTACACTGACTACACTGTTCTACAAGCTGTACACTGACTACTTTACACTGTTCTACAAGCTGTACATTGACTACTTTACACTGTTCTACAAGCTAAACCCTGAATACTTTACACTGTTCTACAAGCTGTACACTAACTACTGTTCACTGTTCTACAAGCTGTACGCTGACTACTTTACACTGTTCTACAAGCTGTACACTGACTACTGTACACTGTTCTACAAGCTGTACACTAACTACACTGTTCTACAAGCTAAACCCTGAATACTTTACACTGTTCTACAAGCTGGACACTGACTACTGTACACTGTTCTGCTGTACACTACTTTACACTGTTCTACAAGCTGTACACTGACTACTTTACACTGTTCTACAAGGTGTACACTGACTACTGTTCACTGTTCTACAAGCTGTACACTGACTACTTTACACTGTTCTACAAGCTGTACACTGACTACTTTACAATGTTCTACAAGCTGTACATGGACTACTGTACACTGTTCTACAAGCTGTACACTGACTACTTTACACTGTTCTACAAGCTGTACATTGACTACTTTACACTGTTCTACAAGCTGTACACTGACTACTTTACACTGTTCTACAAGCTGTACACTAACTACTGTTCACTGTTCTACAAGCTGTACACTGACTACTTTACACTGTTCTACAAGCTGTACACTAACTACTGTTCACTGTTCTACAAGCTGTACACTGAATACTTTACACTGTTCTACAAGCTGTACACTAACTACTGTTCACTGTTCTACAAGCTGTACGCTGACTACTTTACACTGTTCTACAAGCTGTACAATGACTACTGTACACTGTTCTACAAGCTGTACACTGACTACACTGTTCCACAAGCTAAACCCTGAATACTTTACACTGTTTTACAAGCTGTACACTGACTACTGTACACTGTTCTACAAGCTGTACACTGACTACACTGTTCTACAAGCTGTGCACTGACTACTTTACACTGTTCTACAAGCTGTACACTGACTACTGTACACTGTTCTACAAGCTGTACACTGACTACTTTACACTGTTCTACAAGCTGTACACTGACTACTTTACACTGTTCTACAAGCTGTACACTGACTACTGTTCACTGTTCTACAAGCCTTACACTGACTACTGTTCACTGTTCTACAAGCTGTACACTGACTACTTTACACTGTTCTACAAGCTGTACATGGACTACTTTACACTGTTCTACGAGCTGTACACTGACTACTTTACACTGTTCTACAAGCTGTACACTGAATACTTTACACTGTTCTACAAGCTGTACACTGAATACTTTACACTGTTCTACAAGCTGTACACTGACTACACTGTTCTACAAGCTGTACACTGACTACTTTACACTGTTCTACAAGCTGTACATTGACTACTTTACACTGTTCTACAAGCTAAACCCTGAATACTTTACACTGTTCTACAAGCTGTACACTAACTACTGTTCACTGTTCTACAAGCTGTACACTGACTACTTTACACTGTTCTACAAGCTGTACACTAACTACTGTTCACTGTTCTACAAGCTGTGCACTGAATACTTTACACTGTTCTACAAACTGTACACTAACTACTGTTCACTGTTCTACAAGCTGTATGCTGACTACTTTACACTGTTCTACAAGCTGTACACTGACTACACTGTTCTACAAGCTAAACCCTGAATACTTTACACTGTTCTACAAGCTGTACACTGACTACTGTTCACTGTTCTTCAAGCTGTACGCTGACTACTTTACACTGTTCTACAAGCTGTACACTGACTACTTTACACTGTTCAGCAAGCTGTACACTGACTACTGTACACTGTTCTGCTGTACACTACTTTACACTGTTCTACAAGCTGTACACTGACTACTTTACACTGTTCTACAAGCTGTACACTGACTACTTTACAGTGTTCTACAAGCTGTACACTGACTACTGTACACTGTTCTACAAGCTGTACACTGACTACTGTACACTGTTCTACAAACTGTACACTGACTACTGTACACTGTTCTACAAGCTGTACACTGACTACTTTACACTGTTCTACAAGCTGTACACTGACTACTTTACACTGTTCTACAAGCTGTACACTAACTACTGTTCACTGTTCTACAAGCTGTACACTGAATACTTTACACTGTTCTACAAGCTGTACACTAACTACTGTTCACTGTTCTACAAGCTGTACACTGACTACTTTACACTGTTCTACAAGCTGTACACTGACTACTGTACACTGTTCTACAAGCTGTACACTGACTACAATGTTCTACAAGCTAAACCCTGAATAATTTACACTGTTCTACAAGCTGTACACTGACTACTGTACACTGTTCTACAAGCTGTAGACTGACTACACTGTTCTACAAGCTGTGCACTGACTACTTTACACTGTTCTACAAGCTGTACACTGACTACTGTACACTGTTCTACAAGCTGTACACTGACTACTTTACACTGTTCAGCAAGCTGTACACTGACTACTGTACACTGTTCTGCTGTACACTACTTTACACTGTTCTACAAGCTGTACACTGACTACTTTACACTGTTCTACAAGCTGTACACTGACTACTGTTCACTGTTCTACAAGCCTTACACTGACTACTGTTCACTGTTCTACAAGCTGTACACTGACTACTTTACACTGTTCTACAAGCTGTACATGGACTACTGTACACTGTTCTACAAGCTGTACACTGACTACTTTACACTGTTCTACAAGCTGTACACTGAATACTTTACACTGTTCTACAAGCTGTACACTGAATACTTTACACTGTTCTACAAGCTGTACACTGACTACACTGTTCTACAAGCTGTACACTGACTACTTTACACTGTTCTACAAGCTGTACATTGACTACGTTACACTGTTCTACAAGCTAAACCCTGAATACTTTACACTGTTCTACAAGCTGTACACTAACTACTGTTCACTGTTCTACAAGCTGTACACTGACTACTTTACACTGTTCTACAAGCTGTACACTAACTACTGTTCACTGTTCTACAAGCTGTGCACTGAATACTTTACACTGTTCTACAAACTGTACACTAACTACTGTTCACTGTTCTACAAGCTGTATGCTGACTACTTTACACTGTTCTACAAGCTGTACACTGACTACACTGTTCTACAAGCTAAACCCTGAATACTTTACACTGTTCTACAAGCTGTACACTGACTACTGTTCACTGTTCTTCAAGCTGTACGCTGACTACTTTACACTGTTCTACAAGCTGTACACTGACTACTTTACACTGTTCAGCAAGCTGTACACTGACTACTGTACACTGTTCTGCTGTACACTACTTTACACTGTTCTACAAGCTGTACACTGACTACTTTACACTGTTCTACAAGCTGTACACTGACTACTGTACACTGTTCTACAAGCTGTACACTGACTACTTTACACTGTTCTACAAGCTGTACACTGACTACTTTACACTGTTCTACAAGCTGTACACTGACTACTGTTCACTGTTCTACAAGCTGTACACTGACGACTGTACACTGTTCTACAAGCTGTACACTGACTACATTACACTGTTCTACAAGCTGTACACTGAATACTGTACACTGTTCTACAAGCTGTACACTGAATACTTTGCACTATTGTACACGCTGTACACTGACTACTGTACACTGTTCTACAAGCTGTACACTACTTTACACTGTTCTACAAGCTGTACACTGACTACTTTACACTGTTCTACAAGCTGTACACTGACTACTGTTCACTGTTCTACAAGCCTTACACTGACTACTGTTCACTGTTCTACAAGCTGTACACTGACTACTTTACACTGTTCTACAAGCTGTACATGGACTACTTTACACTGTTCTACAAGCTGTACACTGACTACTTTACACTGTTCCACAAGCTGTACACTGAATACTTTACACTGTTCTACAAGCTGTACACTGAATACTTTACACTGTTCTACAAGCTGTACACTGACTACACTGTTCTACAAGCTGTACACTGACTACTTTACACTGTTCTACAAGCTGTACATTGACTACTTTACACTGTTCTACAAGCTAAACCCTGAATACTTTACACTGTTCTACAAGCTGTACACTAACTACTGTTCACTGTTCTACAAGCTGTACACTGACTACTTTACACTGTTCTACAAGCTGTACACTAACTACTGTTCACTGTTCTACAAGCTGTGCACTGAATACTTTACACTGTTCTACAAACTGTACACTAACTACTGTTCACTGTTCTACAAGCTGTATGCTGACTACTTTACACTGTTCTACAAGCTGTACACTGACTACACTGTTCTACAAGCTAAACCCTGAATACTTTACACTGTTCTACAAGCTGTACACTGACTACTGTTCACTGTTCTTCAAGCTGTACGCTGACTACTTTACACTGTTCTACAAGCTGTACACTGACTGCTTTACACTGTTCAGCAAGCTGTACACTGACTACTGTACACTGTTCTGCTGTACACTACTTTACACTGTTCTACAAGCTGTACACTGACTACTTTACACTGTTCTACAAGCTGTACACTGACTACTGTACACTGTTCTACAAGCTGTACACTGACTACTTTACACTGTTCTACAAGCTGTACACTGACTACTTTACACTGTTCTACAAGCTGTACACTGACTACTGTTCACTGTTCTACAAGCTGTACACTGACGACTGTACACTGTTCTACAAGCTGTACACTGACTACATTACACTGTTCTACAAGCTGTACACTGAATACTGTACACTGTTCTACAAGCTGTACACTGAATACTTTGCACTATTGTACAAGCTGTACACTGACTACTGTACACTGTTCTACAAGCTGTACACTGACTTCTTTACACTGTTCTACAAGCTGTACACTGACTACTGTACACTGTTCTACAAGCTGTACACTGACTTCTTTACACTGTTCTACAAGCTGTACACTGACTACTTTACACTGTTCTACAAGCTGTACACTGACTTCTTTACACTGTTCTACAAGCTGTACACTGACTACTGTACACTGTTCTACAAGCTGTACACTGACTACTTTACACTGTTCTACAAGCTGTACACTGACTACTGTACACTGTTCTACAAGCTGTACACTGACTACTGTTCACTGTTCTACAAGCTGTACACTGACTACTTTACAGTGTTCTACAAGCTGTACACTGACTACTGTACACTGTTCTACAAGCTGTACACTGACTACTGTACACTGTTCTACAAACTGTACACTGACTACTGTACACTGTTCTACAAGCTGTACACTGACTACTTTACACTGTTCTACAAGCTGTACACTGACTACTTTACACTGTTCTACAAGCTGTACACTAACTACTGTTCACTGTTCTACAAGCTGTACACTGAATACTTTACACTGTTCTACAAGCTGTACACTAACTACTGTTCACTGTTCTACAAGCTGTACGCTGACTACTTTACACTGTTCTACAAGCTGTACACTGACTACTGTACACTGTTCTACAAGCTGTACACTGACTACACTGTTCTACAAGCTAAACCCTGAATACTTTACACTGTTCTACAAGCTGTACACTGACTACTGTACACTGTTCTACAAGCTGTAGACTGACTACACTGTTCTACAAGCTGTGCACTGACTACTTTACACTGTTCTACAAGCTGTACACTGACTACTGTACACTGTTCTACAAGCTGTACACTGACTACTTTACACTGTTCAGCAAGCTGTACACTGACTACTGTACACTGTTCTGCTGTACACTACTTTACACTGTTCTACAAGCTGTACACTGACTACTTTACACTGTTCTACAAGCTGTACACTGACTACTGTTCACTGTTCTACAAGCCTTACACTGACTACTGTTCACTGTTCTACAAGCTGTACACTGACTACTTTACACTGTTCTACAAGCTGTACATGGACTACTGTACACTGTTCTACAAGCTGTACACTGACTACTTTACACTGTTCTACAAGCTGTACACTGAATACTTTACACTGTTCTACAAGCTGTACACTGAATACTTTACACTGTTCTACAAGCTGTACACTGACTACACTGTTCTACAAGCTGTACACTGACTACTTTACACTGTTCTACAAGCTGTACATTGACTACGTTACACTGTTCTACAAGCTAAACCCTGAATACTTTACACTGTTCTACAAGCTGTACACTAACTACTGTTCACTGTTCTACAAGCTGTACACTGACTACTTTACACTGTTCTACAAGCTGTACACTAACTACTGTTCACTGTTCTACAAGCTGTGCACTGAATACTTTACACTGTTCTACAAACTGTACACTAACTACTGTTCACTGTTCTACAAGCTGTATGCTGACTACTTTACACTGTTCTACAAGCTGTACACTGACTACACTGTTCTACAAGCTAAACCCTGAATACTTTACACTGTTCTACAAGCTGTACACTGACTACTGTTCACTGTTCTTCAAGCTGTACGCTGACTACTTTACACTGTTCTACAAGCTGTACACTGACTACTTTACACTGTTCAGCAAGCTGTACACTGACTACTGTACACTGTTCTGCTGTACACTACTTTACACTGTTCTACAAGCTGTACACTGACTACTTTACACTGTTCTACAAGCTGTACACTGACTACTGTACACTGTTCTACAAGCTGTACACTGACTACTTTACACTGTTCTACAAGCTGTACACTGACTACTTTACACTGTTCTACAAGCTGTACACTGACTACTGTTCACTGTTCTACAAGCTGTACACTGACGACTGTACACTGTTCTACAAGCTGTACACTGACTACATTACACTGTTCTACAAGCTGTACACTGAATACTGTACACTGTTCTACAAGCTGTACACTGAATACTTTGCACTATTGTACACGCTGTACACTGACTACTGTACACTGTTCTACAAGCTGTACACTACTTTACACTGTTCTACAAGCTGTACACTGACTACTTTACACTGTTCTACAAGCTGTACACTGACTACTTTACACTGTTCTACAAGCTGTACACTGACTACTGTTCACTGTTCTACAAGCCTTACACTGACTACTGTTCACTGTTCTACAAGCTGTACACTGACTACTTTACACTGTTCTACAAGCTGTACATGGACTACTTTACACTGTTCTACAAGCTGTACACTGACTACTTTACACTGTTCCACAAGCTGTACACTGAATACTTTACACTGTTCTACAAGCTGTACACTGAATACTTTACACTGTTCTACAAGCTGTACACTGACTACACTGTTCTACAAGCTGTACACTGACTACTTTACACTGTTCTACAAGCTGTACATTGACTACTTTACACTGTTCTACAAGCTAAACCCTGAATA
>CM038726.1:38252277-38297651 GCA_021613375.1 Megaleporinus macrocephalus | reverse complement strand
ACACTGACTACATTACACTGTTCTACAAGCTGTACACTGAATACTGTACACTGTTCTACAAGCTGTACACTGAATACTTTGCACTATTGTACAAGCTGTACACTGACTACTGTACACTGTTCTACAAGCTGTACACTGACTTCTTTACACTGTTCTACAAGCTGTACACTGACTACTGTACACTGTTCTACAAGCTGTACACTGACTTCTTTACACTGTTCTACAAGCTGTACACTGACTACTTTACACTGTTCTACAAGCTGTACACTGACTTCTTTACACTGTTCTACAAGCTGTACACTGACTACTGTACACTGTTCTACAAGCTGTACACTGACTACTTTACACTGTTCTACAAGCTGTACACTGACTACTGTACACTGTTCTACAAGCTGTACACTGACTACTGTTCACTGTTCTACAAGCTGTACACTGACTACTTTACAGTGTTCTACAAGCTGTACACTGACTACTGTACACTGTTCTACAAGCTGTACACTGACTACTGTACACTGTTCTACAAACTGTACACTGACTACTGTACACTGTTCTACAAGCTGTACACTGACTACTTTACACTGTTCTACAAGCTGTACACTGACTACTTTACACTGTTCTACAAGCTGTACACTAACTACTGTTCACTGTTCTACAAGCTGTACACTGAATACTTTACACTGTTCTACAAGCTGTACACTAACTACTGTTCACTGTTCTACAAGCTGTACACTGACTACTTTACACTGTTCTACAAGCTGTACACTGACTACTGTACACTGTTCTACAAGCTGTACACTGACTACACTGTTCTACAAGCTAAACCCTGAATACTTTACACTGTTCTACAAGCTGTACACTGACTACTGTACACTGTTCTACAAGCTGTAGACTGACTACACTGTTCTACAAGCTGTGCACTGACTACTTTACACTGTTCTACAAGCTGTACACTGACTACTGTACACTGTTCTACAAGCTGTACACTGACTACTTTACACTGTTCAGCAAGCTGTACACTGACTACTGTACACTGTTCTGCTGTACACTACTTTACACTGTTCTACAAGCTGTACACTGACTACTTTACACTGTTCTACAAGCTGTACACTGACTACTGTTCACTGTTCTACAAGCCTTACACTGACTACTGTTCACTGTTCTACAAGCTGTACACTGACTACTTTACACTGTTCTACAAGCTGTACATGGACTACTGTACACTGTTCTACAAGCTGTACACTGACTACTTTACACTGTTCTACAAGCTGTACACTGAATACTTTACACTGTTCTACAAGCTGTACACTGAATACTTTACACTGTTCTACAAGCTGTACACTGACTACACTGTTCTACAAGCTGTACACTGACTACTTTACACTGTTCTACAAGCTGTACATTGACTACTTTACACTGTTCTACAAGCTAAACCCTGAATACTTTACACTGTTCTACAAGCTGTACACTAACTACTGTTCACTGTTCTACAAGCTGTACACTGACTACTTTACACTGTTCTACAAGCTGTACACTAACTACTGTTCACTGTTCTACAAGCTGTGCACTGAATACTTTACACTGTTCTACAAACTGTACACTAACTACTGTTCACTGTTCTACAAGCTGTATGCTGACTACTTTACACTGTTCTACAAGCTGTACACTGACTACACTGTTCTACAAGCTAAACCCTGAATACTTTACACTGTTCTACAAGCTGTACACTGACTACTGTTCACTGTTCTTCAAGCTGTACGCTGACTACTTTACACTGTTCTACAAGCTGTACACTGACTACTTTACACTGTTCAGCAAGCTGTACACTGACTACTGTACACTGTTGTGCTGTACACTACTTTACACTGTTCTACAAGCTGTACACTGACTACTTTACACTGTTCTACAAGCTGTACACTGACTACTGTTCACTGTTCTACAAGCTGTACACTGACGACTGTACACTGTTCTACAAGCTGTACACTTACTACATTACACTGTTCTACAAGCTGTACACTGAATACTGTACACTGTTCTACAAGCTGTACACTGACTTCTTTACACTGTTCTACAAGCTGTACACTGACGACTGTACACTGTTCTACAAGCTGTACACTTACTACATTACACTGTTCTACAAGCTGTACACTGAATACTGTACACTGTTCTACAAGCTGTACACTGACTTCTTTACACTGTTCTACAAGCTGTACACTCAATACTGTACACTGTTCTACAAGCTGTACACTGACTACTTTGCACTATTGTACAAGCTGTACACTGACTACTTTACACTGTTCTACAAGCTGTACACTGACTTCTTTACACTGTTCTACAAGCTGTACACTGACTACTGTACAGTTCTACAAGCTGTACACTGACTACTTTACACTGTTCTACAAGCTGTACACTGACTACTTTACACTGTTCTACAAGCTGTACACTGACTACTGTTCACTGTTCTACAAGCTGTACACTGACGACTGTACACTGTTCTACAAGCTGTACACTGACTACATTACACTGTTCTACAAGCTGTACACTGAATACTGTACACTGTTCTACAAGCTGTACACTGAATACTTTGCACTATTGTACAAGCTGTACACTGACTACTGTACACTGTTCTACAAGCTGTACACTGACTTCTTTACACTGTTCTACAAGCTGTACACTGACTACTGTACACTGTTCTACAAGCTGTACACTGACTTCTTTACACTGTTCTACAAGCTGTACACTGACTACTTTACACTGTTCTACAAGCTGTACACTGACTTCTTTACACTGTTCTACAAGCTGTACACTGACTACTGTACACTGTTCTACAAGCTGTACACTGACTACTTTACACTGTTCTACAAGCTGTACACTGACTACTGTACACTGTTCTACAAGCTGTACACTGACTACTGTTCACTGTTCTACAAGCTGTACACTGACTACTTTACACTGTTCTACAAGCTGTACACTGACTACTTTACACTGTTCTACAAGCTGTACATTGACTACTTTACACTGTTCTACAAGCTAAACCCTGAATACTTTACACTGTTCTACAAGCTGTACACTAACTACTGTTCACTGTTCTACAAGCTGTACACTGACTACTTTACACTGTTCTACAAGCTGTACACTAACTACTGTTCACTGTTCTACAAGCTGTGCACTGAATACTTTACACTGTTCTACAAACTGTACACTAACTACTGTTCACTGTTCTACAAGCTGTATGCTGACTACTTTACACTGTTCTACAAGCTGTACACTGACTACACTGTTCTACAAGCTAAACCCTGAATACTTTACACTGTTCTACAAGCTGTACACTGACTACTGTTCACTGTTCTTCAAGCTGTACGCTGACTACTTTACACTGTTCTACAAGCTGTACACTGACTACTTTACACTGTTCAGCAAGCTGTACACTGACTACTGTACACTGTTCTGCTGTACACTACTTTACACTGTTCTACAAGCTGTACACTGACTACTTTACACTGTTCTACAAGCTGTACACTGACTACTGTACACTGTTCTACAAGCTGTACACTGACTACTTTACACTGTTCTACAAGCTGTACACTGACTACTTTACACTGTTCTACAAGCTGTACACTGACTACTGTTCACTGTTCTACAAGCTGTACACTGACGACTGTACACTGTTCTACAAGCTGTACACTGACTACATTACACTGTTCTACAAGCTGTACACTGAATACTGTACACTGTTCTACAAGCTGTACACTGAATACTTTGCACTATTGTACAAGCTGTACACTGACTACTGTACACTGTTCTACAAGCTGTACACTGACTTCTTTACACTGTTCTACAAGCTGTACACTGACTACTGTACACTGTTCTACAAGCTGTACACTGACTTCTTTACACTGTTCTACAAGCTGTACACTGACTACTTTACACTGTTCTACAAGCTGTACACTGACTTCTTTACACTGTTCTACAAGCTGTACACTGACTACTGTACACTGTTCTACAACCTGTACACTGAACACTTTACACTGTTCTACAAGCTGTACACTGACTACTGTACACTGTTCTACAAGCTGTACACTGACTACTGTTCACTGTTCTACAAGCTGTACACTGACTACTTTACAGTGTTCTACAAGCTGTACACTGACTACTGTACACTGTTCTACAAGCTGTACACTGACTACTGTACACTGTTCTACAAACTGTACACTGACTACTGTACACTGTTCTACAAGCTGTACACTGACTACTTTACACTGTTCTACAAGCTGTACACTGACTACTTTACACTGTTCTACAAGCTGTACACTAACTACTGTTCACTGTTCTACAAGCTGTACACTGAATACTTTACACTGTTCTACAAGCTGTACACTAACTACTGTTCACTGTTCTACAAGCTGTACACTGACTACTTTACACTGTTCTACAAGCTGTACACTGACTACTGTACACTGTTCTACAAGCTGTACACTGACTACACTGTTCTACAAGCTAAACCCTGAATACTTTACACTGTTCTACAAGCTGTACACTGACTACTGTACACTGTTCTACAAGCTGTAGACTGACTACACTGTTCTACAAGCTGTGCACTGACTACTTTACACTGTTCTACAAGCTGTACACTGACTACTGTACACTGTTCTACAAGCTGTACACTGACTACTTTACACTGTTCAGCAAGCTGTACACTGACTACTGTACACTGTTCTGCTGTACACTACTTTACACTGTTCTACAAGCTGTACACTGACTACTTTACACTGTTCTACAAGCTGTACACTGACTACTGTTCACTGTTCTACAAGCCTTACACTGACTACTGTTCACTGTTCTACAAGCTGTACACTGACTACTTTACACTGTTCTACAAGCTGTACATGGACTACTGTACACTGTTCTACAAGCTGTACACTGACTACTTTACACTGTTCTACAAGCTGTACACTGAATACTTTACACTGTTCTACAAGCTGTACACTGAATACTTTACACTGTTCTACAAGCTGTACACTGACTACACTGTTCTACAAGCTGTACACTGACTACTTTACACTGTTCTACAAGCTGTACATTGACTACTTTACACTGTTCTACAAGCTAAACCCTGAATACTTTACACTGTTCTACAAGCTGTACACTAACTACTGTTCACTGTTCTACAAGCTGTACACTGACTACTTTACACTGTTCTACAAGCTGTACACTAACTACTGTTCACTGTTCTACAAGCTGTGCACTGAATACTTTACACTGTTCTACAAACTGTACACTAACTACTGTTCACTGTTCTACAAGCTGTATGCTGACTACTTTACACTGTTCTACAAGCTCTACACTGACTACACTGTTCTACAAGCTAAACCCTGAATACTTTACACTGTTCTACAAGCTGTACACTGACTACTGTTCACTGTTCTTCAAGCTGTACGCTGACTACTTTACACTGTTCTACAAGCTGTACACTGACTACTTTACACTGTTCAGCAAGCTGTACACTGACTACTGTACACTGTTGTGCTGTACACTACTTTACACTGTTCTACAAGCTGTACACTGACTACTTTACACTGTTCTACAAGCTGTACACTGACTACTGTTCACTGTTCTACAAGCTGTACACTGACGACTGTACACTGTTCTACAAGCTGTACACTTACTACATTACACTGTTCTACAAGCTGTACACTGAATACTGTACACTGTTCTACAAGCTGTACACTGACTTCTTTACACTGTTCTACAAGCTGTACACTGACGACTGTACACTGTTCTACAAGCTGTACACTTACTACATTACACTGTTCTACAAGCTGTACACTGAATACTGTACACTGTTCTACAAGCTGTACACTGACTTCTTTACACTGTTCTACAAGCTGTACACTCAATACTGTACACTGTTCTACAAGCTGTACACTGACTACTTTGCACTATTGTACAAGCTGTACACTGACTACTTTACACTGTTCTACAAGCTGTACACTGACTTCTTTACACTGTTCTACAAGCTGTACACTGACTACTGTACAGTTCTACAAGCTGTACACTGACTACTTTACACTGTTCTACAAGCTGTACACTGACTACTTTACACTGTTCTACAAGCTGTACACTGACTACTGTTCACTGTTCTACAAGCTGTACACTGACGACTGTACACTGTTCTACAAGCTGTACACTGACTACATTACACTGTTCTACAAGCTGTACACTGAATACTGTACACTGTTCTACAAGCTGTACACTGAATACTTTGCACTATTGTACAAGCTGTACACTGACTACTGTACACTGTTCTACAAGCTGTACACTGACTTCTTTACACTGTTCTACAAGCTGTACACTGACTACTGTACACTGTTCTACAAGCTGTACACTGACTTCTTTACACTGTTCTACAAGCTGTACACTGACTACTTTACACTGTTCTACAAGCTGTACACTGACTTCTTTACACTGTTCTACAAGCTGTACACTGACTACTGTACACTGTTCTACAAGCTGTACACTGACTACTTTACACTGTTCTACAAGCTGTACACTGACTACTGTACACTGTTCTACAAGCTGTACACTGACTACTGTTCACTGTTCTACAAGCTGTACACTGACTACTTTACACTGTTCTACAAGCTGTACACTGACTACTTTACACTGTTCTACAAGCTGTACATTGACTACTTTACACTGTTCTACAAGCTAAACCCTGAATACTTTACACTGTTCTACAAGCTGTACACTAACTACTGTTCACTGTTCTACAAGCTGTACACTGACTACTTTACACTGTTCTACAAGCTGTACACTAACTACTGTTCACTGTTCTACAAGCTGTGCACTGAATACTTTACACTGTTCTACAAACTGTACACTAACTACTGTTCACTGTTCTACAAGCTGTATGCTGACTACTTTACACTGTTCTACAAGCTGTACACTGACTACACTGTTCTACAAGCTAAACCCTGAATACTTTACACTGTTCTACAAGCTGTACACTGACTACTGTTCACTGTTCTTCAAGCTGTACGCTGACTACTTTACACTGTTCTACAAGCTGTACACTGACTACTTTACACTGTTCAGCAAGCTGTACACTGACTACTGTACACTGTTCTGCTGTACACTACTTTACACTGTTCTACAAGCTGTACACTGACTACTGTACACTGTTCTACAAGCTGTACACTGACTACTTTACACTGTTCTACAAGCTGTACACTGACTACTTTACACTGTTCTACAAGCTGTACACTGACTACTGTTCACTGTTCTACAAGCTGTACACTGACGACTGTACACTGTTCTACAAGCTGTACACTGACTACATTACACTGTTCTACAAGCTGTACACTGAATACTGTACACTGTTCTACAAGCTGTACACTGAATACTTTGCACTATTGTACAAGCTGTACACTGACTACTGTACACTGTTCTACAAACTGTACACTGACTACTGTACACTGTTCTACAAGCTGTACACTGACTACTTTACACTGTTCTACAAGCTGTACACTGACTACTTTACACTGTTCTACAAGCTGTACACTAACTACTGTTCACTGTTCTACAAGCTGTACACTGAATACTTTACACTGTTCTACAAGCTGTACACTAACTACTGTTCACTGTTCTACAAGCTGTACACTGACTACTTTACACTGTTCTACAAGCTGTACACTGACTACTGTACACTGTTCTACAAGCTGTACACTGACTACACTGTTCTACAAGCTAAACCCTGAATACTTTACACTGTTCTACAAGCTGTACACTGACTACTGTACACTGTTCTACAAGCTGTAGACTGACTACACTGTTCTACAAGCTGTGCACTGACTACTTTACACTGTTCTACAAGCTGTACACTGACTACTGTACACTGTTCTACAAGCTGTACACTGACTACTTTACACTGTTCAGCAAGCTGTACACTGACTACTGTACACTGTTCTGCTGTACACTACTTTACACTGTTCTACAAGCTGTACACTGACTACTTTACACTGTTCTACAAGCTGTACACTGACTACTGTTCACTGTTCTACAAGCCTTACACTGACTACTGTTCACTGTTCTACAAGCTGTACACTGACTACTTTACACTGTTCTACAAGCTGTACATGGACTACTGTACACTGTTCTACAAGCTGTACACTGACTACTTTACACTGTTCTACAAGCTGTACACTGAATACTTTACACTGTTCTACAAGCTGTACACTGAATACTTTACACTGTTCTACAAGCTGTACACTGACTACACTGTTCTACAAGCTGTACACTGACTACTTTACACTGTTCTACAAGCTGTACATTGACTACTTTACACTGTTCTACAAGCTAAACCCTGAATACTTTACACTGTTCTACAAGCTGTACACTAACTACTGTTCACTGTTCTACAAGCTGTACACTGACTACTTTACACTGTTCTACAAGCTGTACACTAACTACTGTTCACTGTTCTACAAGCTGTGCACTGAATACTTTACACTGTTCTACAAACTGTACACTAACTACTGTTCACTGTTCTACAAGCTGTATGCTGACTACTTTACACTGTTCTACAAGCTGTACACTGACTACACTGTTCTACAAGCTAAACCCTGAATACTTTACACTGTTCTACAAGCTGTACACTGACTACTGTTCACTGTTCTTCAAGCTGTACGCTGACTACTTTACACTGTTCTACAAGCTGTACACTGACTACTTTACACTGTTCAGCAAGCTGTACACTGACTACTGTACACTGTTGTGCTGTACACTACTTTACACTGTTCTACAAGCTGTACACTGACTACTTTACACTGTTCTACAAGCTGTACACTGACTACTGTTCACTGTTCTACAAGCTGTACACTGACGACTGTACACTGTTCTACAAGCTGTACACTTACTACATTACACTGTTCTACAAGCTGTACACTGAATACTGTACACTGTTCTACAAGCTGTACACTGACTTCTTTACACTGTTCTACAAGCTGTACACTGACGACTGTACACTGTTCTACAAGCTGTACACTTACTACATTACACTGTTCTACAAGCTGTACACTGAATACTGTACACTGTTCTACAAGCTGTACACTGACTTCTTTACACTGTTCTACAAGCTGTACACTCAATACTGTACACTGTTCTACAAGCTGTACACTGACTACTTTGCACTATTGTACAAGCTGAACACTGACTACTTTACACTGTTCTACAAGCTGTACACTGACTTCTTTACACTGTTCTACAAGCTGTACACTGACTACTGTACAGTTCTACAAGCTGTACACTGACTACTTTACACTGTTCTACAAGCTGTACACTGACTACTTTACACTGTTCTACAAGCTGTACACTGACTACTGTTCACTGTTCTACAAGCTGTACACTGACGACTGTACACTGTTCTACAAGCTGTACACTGACTTCTTTACACTGTTCTACAAGCTGTACACTGACTACTGTACACTGTTCTACAAGCTGTACACTGACTTCTTTACACTGTTCTACAAGCTGTACACTGACTACTGTACACTGTTCTACAAGCTGTACACTGACTTCTTTACACTGTTCTACAAGCTGTACACTGACTACTTTACACTGTTCTACAAGCTGTACACTGACTTCTTTACACTGTTCTACAAGCTGTACACTGACTACTGTACACTGTTCTACAAGCTGTACACTGACTACTTTACACTGTTCTACAAGCTGTACACTGACTACTGTACACTGTTCTACAAGCTGTACACTGACTACTGTTCACTGTTCTACAAGCTGTACACTGACTACTTTACAGTGTTCTACAAGCTGTACACTGACTACTGTACACTGTTCTACAAGCTGTACACTGACTACTGTTCACTGTTCTACAAGCTGTACACTGACTACTGTACACTGTTCTACAAGCTGTACACTGACTACTTTACAGTGTTCTACAAGCTGTACACTGACTACTGTACACTGTTCTACAAGCTGTACACTGACTACTGTACACTGTTCTACAAACTGTACACTGACTACTGTACACTGTTCTACAAGCTGTACACTGACTACTTTACACTGTTCTACAAGCTGTACACTGACTACTTTACACTGTTCTACAAGCTGTACACTGACTACTTTACACTGTATATTAGTACTTACACTACAGAGGGTCTGTTACAGTGACTGGATACTGGTTCTGTACTGGTGTTCAGTATTAATACTCTGTGTTTGCAGGACTGGCTGATAACTCAGGCTAAAGGGAGGAAGCTGCTGGTTGCCGAGGTGATTATCATTTAGCAGACTGTCTGATTGATCTTTATGGATCACTACTAAAAGATACATGGAGAGCTGAAGGAATGGACCATCCTGTATTAAAGTCTAATATTCATTACATTTCCAGCCGGACTAAGTAGAATCTTATATCTCTCATATGAAGGTCATCAGGGAATTATATATTTAATAAAAGAAACAACTCTGATGCCTCCAAAGAACCTGTAGATGTTCAAGAAGCTCCTCACCGAGAAAAGGACAGAACTGTGGACTGACCACCCCAGAGTCCAGGAAATAGTAAAACCTGTATTATAATATAATATATAATAGTTAGTTGTGGAGGATTCTGGGTAGTTTTTCTGTTGAATATGTTTTTAAAGTGAGGATCTGGTATGTTATGATGTTGTAGCTGGAGATTAATAAATGAAGGTCTCTGATTTGACAGGACGACAGCTTGTCCAGGTGTAAGCTGGTCAGTGATCCGGTGCGCTTGGAGACACCGTTCATCCCTGGAGAAGAGCAAGGCTGGGTGTGTGAACATTACCACAGACCTGAGGGGCATAATATACAAGGGCCACCTGGGCCACCTGGAACAACTGGAGCACAAGGAAAACCAGGACTACCTGGAACACCTGGCCCTCCTGGACCACCTGCAGCAACTGGACAACCTGGAGTACCTGGAGCAACTGGAGCACAAGGAAAACCAGGACCACCTGGAACACCTGGCCCTTCAGGACCACCTGGAGCAACAGGAGCAACTGGAGCACCTGGAGCACCTGGAACAAAACGTGCATCAAGTAGACCTGATGTAATAAATGGATTGATTGGGTCACCAGGACCCCCAGGACCCCCAGGACCACCGGGACTACATGGATCACCGGGATATCCAGGACATATGGGACCACCTGGACCACGTGGGCCGCCTGGACCATGTGGACCGCCTGGACCATGTGGACCACCTGGACCATGTGGACCATGTTATTCTTATGTTTAGATGTACACTGTCTTACAAACACCCACAAATGTGAACAGTTATCACGTGTAACGTTCAGCTCCATCACTTCAGCAGCTCTTCAGATGTTCCTCATAAAATCATATAATGAAGTCTTTGGTTCCTCTGGACTGTGTAGAACATGAGGACGCCTGGTTCCACCTATCAGTGCTACGTTCCACCTTCAATAACAGATGTTTATAATCTCAGTGTGTTATTCAGACTGTGTATGTATATTAAGAGTTACTATTATTATTATTATTATTATTATTATTATTATTATTATTCAGAATGGTCACTGCAGGTCGTGTAATGTCTCTTACTTTCTGTAAGCCTGTGCAATGTCGGGTTTGACTGTGATTCTATTAAATGGTTTCAGGACGAGTGTACAGTAACCAAAGGGGTCCCACAGGGGTCAGTTTTAAATCCAGTTTAATTTATATTTTAGAGCTTTATTTATTTATTGTGTGTCTCCTCCAGTATTGTTACCAGAACACCAGATTTATTGTTTTGTTTATTTTATTAATTGTTATTATTTTATACACAAGGTGGGTGTTTCTAAAAAGTGGCCAGTTAGTGGAAGTACAAGGTGGGTGTTTCTAATAAAGTGGCCACTTAGTGGAAGTACAAGGTGGGTGTTTCTAATAAAGTGCAAAAAAGGTCAAAAAAAATTGTGCTCGGCTCAAAACACCACAAAACTTCATGATGACTGTAAAGCTGCAGGCCGTGATGTCACACATTATTAATTATTAGTATTAAACAGTTTCAGGATGATCTCTCTAACGGAAGACAGCGTGAGGCTCTGAGGAGCCTACAATAACTGAAGGTGTCCCACAGGGCTCAGTTTTAGGTCCGGTTTTATTTTCTATTTTAGTGCTTTATTTTAGCTACTGATTGCTGGCTGATGGTGACTTTGTCAATAGTTTCATTGGTTGATTGTGTGTTTGTTTCTGATTTATTGCAATTTTATTGCATTATAGTTCCTCAACTCTCTGGAAGTGTAAACCTAAACATAACTAATTCAATTTAAGTTGAATTTCTCCTCTGGATTCTTTGTGTTTGTTCTAACAATAAATAGACTGCTCGCTCTAGGCTACTCTGGTCTGGTACTCTGGGGGTTCCCACAGCGGTCAGTCTCTCCTTTCATTGGGGGGGGGGTTGACCACTACACCACCATACTAGCCACCACACCACTGTACTAACCACTACAACACCGTACTAACCACTACACCACCGTACTAACTACTACACCACCATACTGACCACTACACCACCATACTAACCACTACACCACCGTACTAACCACTACACCACCATACTGACCACTACACCACCATACTGACCACTACACCACCATACTAACCACTACACCACCGTACTAACCACTACACCACCGTACTGACCACTACACCACCGTACTAACCACTACACCACCGTACTGACCACTACACCACCGTACTAACCACTACACCACCGTACTAACCACTACACCACCATACTAACCACTACACCACCATACTAACCACTACACCACCGTACTAACCACTACACCACCGTACTAACCACTACACCACCATACTGACCACTACACCACCGTACTAACCACTACACCACCGTACTAACCACTACATCACCGTACTAACCACTACACCACCATACTAACCACTACACCACCATACTAACCACTACACCACCGTACTAACCACTACACCACTGTACTAACCACTACACCACCGTACTAACCACTACACCACCGTACTGACCACTACACCACCGTACTGACCACTACACCACCATACTAACCACTACACCACCGTACTAACCACTACACCACTGTACTAACCACTACACCACCGTACTAACCACTACACCACCGTACTGACCACTACACCACCGTACTGACCACTACACCACCACACTAACCACTGCACCACCATACTAACCACTACACCACCGTACTAACCACTACACCACCATACTAACCACTACACCACCGTACTAACCACTACACCACCATACTAACCACTACACCACCATACTAAACTAATACACCACCATACTAACCACTACAACACCATACTGACCACTACACCACCATACTGACCACTACACCACCACACTAACCACTACACCACCTTGCAGTTCCAGAATGGAGGACTGTGAGGACCGTGGTGGTACAGCAATATTTGTTAGTACAGTTGATCTTCTGAAAGGATTACTTTATTCTCCACCTGGCAAGTATCAGCTTTCTCCACACCTCTACACATTTAATCAACATACAGTCTTTCACCAGCAGCAGGTTCCTCTGAACAAGAAGAATCTCTTCATATTCAATTCCATATAAAACCACTAACTCCTCAAGTCTCTTCAACTGAACGAAGTTAATGATGTGAACAATGTTCAGACAGATACGGATCGGAGCTCAGCTTTAGGAGTTACAGTGAACTCTCATGATCACTCGTACCAGAAGGTGGTGAGCTAACAGGGTTTCTGAGGGGCCGCCAGGGACTCTCACCGTCAGGGTCTCTCCCTGAAAACGAGCCTCATCGATTACCATTGTTGAGGTGAACTTTTGAACTTTTGAGTCTGCCTAGCCTTGTCATTGGCTCTTCAACAATCTTATACCGGATTGAGATTGTTGGGTGTGTATATGTAGCGAGGTGCAGTATATATGTTGGGTGATAAGTGTTGGGAAACGTATATATGTGTACATTGAGGATTAAATGCGTAGAATGGTTGAAAACTGTTTGTGTGAAACTCGTAGGATGGAAATTACGGAGGTTTGTGCGTCCAGTCTGGTTTGCTTTTCTTTTAGCCAAACTCAAGTTTTTTGATATTTTTTAATTTTCCAATTTTGGATTCTATTGTATATGAATAGAACAAAATACACAGATCTTTTCCAGATGTTGTTGAATATTGGTTTATGGTATCAGATTCATAAACGTTCAGTGATAGTGTAATCCTAGTAACCAGTTGTTTGATTTTCGATTCATGTTTTTCCTCATTTTTGTTTTCTTTTGTAATCTTGTTAGTAAGTCAGTGTTCAGAGTTTCTTGTTTTCTTTGGTTATCTTGGGGTCTTTTTGTGTTTTGTTTTTTAATAATCTACCACTCAGCCTTTGCACTTGCATTCTGCCTCTCCGATTTTAACACCAAGCTTATCTTCATGATGTGGTCATTTATTCTGACATGTGGGAAGAAAATCTGGTGCCGGGACCCGGAGCTGCTGCAATTTCTAGACGACTGTCTTCTGCTGAACCTCAAAATATGTAAGGTTGGTAAGAATAACTTCTCCCCCCGGATTCCAAAAGTTCAAGCTACGAAGAACCTTCCTGTTGCAAACATAAAACAAGAACATACAGTTTCTCATTAGGTTGAATGTATAACTCTAAATGTAGGTATTGTATATAAACTGAGTTACAGTTTCTCATTAGGTTGAATATATAACTCTAAATGTAGGTATTGTTTATAAACTGAGTTACAGTTTCTCATTAGGTTGAATATATAACTCTAAATGTAGGTATTGTATATAAACTGAGTTACAGTTTCTCATTAGGTTGAATGTATAACTCTAAATGTAGGTATTGAATATAAACTGAGTTACAGTTTCTCATTAGGTTGAATGTATAACTCTAAATGTAGGTATTATATATAAACTGAGTTACAGTTTCTCATTAGGTTGAATGTATAACTGTAAATGTAGGTATTGTTTATAAACTGAGTTACAGTTTCTCATTAGGTTGAATGTATAACTCTAAATGTAGGTATTGAATATAAACTGAGTTACAGTTTCTCATTAGGTTGAATGTATAACTGTAAATGTAGGTATTGTATATAAACTAAGTTACAGTTTCTCATTAGGTTGAATGTATAACTCTAAATGTATGTATTGTATATAAACTGAGTTACAGTTTCTCATTAGGTTTCTCATCAGCAACTGTGTGTGAAAAGGAAAAGATCTTATCATCTTCAGTCATTTCCTTTCAAATTGTGGGAGATGTTGAGAAGTTTCCTTTATCCGCAGCTAGATCAGACGTATATATATAAATGACTCTTAAAGCAGCTGTGGGTGAAATGTGGTAGCACTTAAATATTACGTCTGATTCTCCAGATCTGCAGAAGATAAACCAGCACAGAGAGTTCCTGTAGTGACGGGTAAGAACCCAGTTTTATACTCTTATATTAATCCTTAATCAGAACTTACATCACATTTAATACACATTCAGAACTTAACCAGTACATTTCTATTCTGTTGAACTGTGTTTAAGTGGATTTAGTGTTAACACTCATAAAACTGTTATTAATAATGTTATTTTAGAAAAACTAGAACAAAATTAATAAAAACTACTATTAACTCATCTTCACTGCTGAACAACAAAACCTGATAACTTTACAAAAAAAAATACTTGAGAAAACATATTTTACTTGTGAAAACTAGAATATGCAATTTATGTATTTTGGTTTTGTAGTTTAATAAGAGTAAAACAGAATGTTTGTATATTCATAATAGTATGTATCTCTATTTTATTGTTTTATTTTTCTACATTCAGCAGCTCTTTTTTCAACTGTGTGAACATTTTATGATCAACAGAAAACTTCAGGCTAATAAAAAATCAATAAAAGTTCATATCAAGATGATAATGTTTGTCCCTGTGAAGTAGCTATTTTAAAACATATATACATACAGCAATACCATATAGAAAATAGGCAACACTGTACAGTGTTTACTAACCAACATTAAAACATACATTAACAATAATTAACTAATGTGTATTAAAAATATAACAACTGCATTAACTTTTTTTTCATGTGAAGTGTAGACATAATTTTAATTAAGTAATGCATTTGTTAACATGAACAACAATGTTATTTGAAACATTCATATGAAAACTTAATCATTTAGATCATTTAGACATAAAGTGCAAAGAAACTAAAATGACCGAGGCTACCCGAACCTTAAAGCAGCAACTTCTAACCAGAGCAAATTCCCTAGTTCAGTAAATATTAACCCTTTACAGTTGCATGAAAATGTGTCTGTTACGGTGCTAATCTACTTATTTAATATAATGTTCATTTTTGAAAGTGGTCACTGTAATTGTTTAATATATATAGAACATAATCTTAGAAAATCAGAAAATTCTAGATGTTTATTTAGTTTTTGGTGCAAATTGTTTTTCGAGCAATACTAGGTAAAAAGTTTATTGTAAGAGTTCAGTATCAACACAAACACCTTCAGTTTGTTAACTTATGTTTGCACAATTCTGAAACAAACAAACACTAGTTTTAGTCACTTGTGAACATTATTATATATAAAAACTTTTCTTTACTCAGTAAATCACTTTATTATTAAATATTAAACAGTATTAATAGAGTAAGTAGTGCTTTTACACTTTATTATTAAATATTAAACAGTATTAATAGAGTAAGTAGAGCTTTTACACTTCATTATTAAATATTAAACAGTATTAATAGAGTAAGTTATGCTTTTACACTTTATTATTAAATATTAAACAGTATTAATAGAGTAAGTAGTGCTTTTGCACTTTATTATTCAATATTAAACAGTATTAATAGAGTAAATAGTAATTTTACACTTTATTAGTAAATATTAAACAGTATTAATAGAGTAAGTAGAGCTTTTACACTTTATTATTAAATATTAAACAGTATTAATAGAGTAAGTAGTAATTTTACACTTTATTATTAAATATTAATCAGTATTAATAGAGTAAGTAGAGCTTTTCCACTTTATTATTAAATATTAAACAGTATTAATAGAGTAAGTAGTGCTTTTACACTTTATTATTAAATATTATTCAGTATTAATAGAGTAAGTAGAGCTTTTCCATACATCAGTGTGTTTATTTAACCCTTTCTAAGCTTCTCCTAAACAACCCAGTATTATTTACAGTTCTCATCTAATACCTGCTTTTTGAAATATTCAAATAGTATTAATAAAGTGATGGCGGTTTTATGAGATGCCTGCTTTATTAGACAGTGCTAATAATTTGTAAGCTATTAATTATTCTAATATTTCTGAATCTGATGATAATCTGAGTGTGTATGTGTTATACAGTGGTTGGAAAGTAGCTCCAACTCGTGAGAAGAAGCTGGATGGAGAGTTCTGAGTGTTTGAAGACGGAGGATGTGTACCAGACCCTCCAGCACCCTGCTGTAGTGAGGAACCCAAAGTCAGAACCTTTAAACATTAAACTCAGTTTAATGAGCCGCTGCCTTCTGTCCTGTAACTCTGTGGAGATGTTCTCCTTTATACTGTCCTCAATCTCTCTAGCAGGACCACTGCCGAGCAGCAGACTGACCACCTTCCTGCTGATCTTCAACACTCTGCTACTGATCACAGTGCTGATACTGATTGGATTCTTTGGTATGTGGTTTAAAGAGACACTCTTGGTGGAAATGAATCATCTACCCATCACTGCAGCTGTGTTTGGAGCTGATGGTTTGCTGGTAAATGTAGAATGAAGATAGACAGCTGACGTTACCGGTGTACTGGTTCTTCACAGCACTGGAAAGGGTCTTCTCTAGTTACAGGTTTGACATCATAACAGGAGAAGAACCTGTTTTCAGTGCTGTATAGGGACATTTTCAACAAGGTTCTTCACAGAAACATATAACACATTCTCCATTAATGTGAAGAACCTTTTCACCATTCAAACATGGTCCAGACTTGCAACACACAGACTTTTAGAACAAAAACATGGACATTATGCAGATTTATTGGAAAAACATCGTGTCTGATTTTTTAAATAATTAAGTCCACCAGATGGTGCTATGTAACATACTCTATAAAGAGTGTGTGGATAATAACACAGTATGAGCTGCTGCTACACACTACAGAAGTGTGTATCATCTTACAGGCGATATATTGCGATACTGTAACCAGCGATTTGTATCATCTAAAACACACCAGGATATGTGTAGGTTTGCTACAGCTAGCATTGTACTCCTATTTGTTTACGTTGGAGTGTAAGAGTCTAATGGCTGAAGATCGATTACAACACTGCTATCTAGTGGTGGGGGTTTTAAACATAACACAAAATAATCCACTGTCTGCTACAAACTTTTGATTGTAAACTACTGATTAAAAACTTAGTACAGTGTTTTTGCGAATATACGATTATTACAAAACATATTACTGCAATGTTGGAAATTTTCAATGTTTTCTCACACGCCTACTACACATGGTTGTTCTACATGTACTGGTTATAGTGGAAGTTGTTCTACATGTACTGGTTATAGTGGAAGTTGTTGTATATTTACTGGTTATAGTGGAAGTTGTTCTATATGTACTGGTGATAGAGGAAAGTGTTCCACATGTACTGGTTATAGTGGAAGTTGTTCTATATGTACTGGTCATAGAGGACAGTGTTCTACATGTACTGGTTATAGTGGAAGTTGTTCTACATGTACTGGTTATAGTGGAAGTTGTTCTATATGTACTGGTCATAGAGGAAAGTGTTGTACATGTACTGGTTATAGTGGAAGTTGTTCGATATGTACTGGTTATAGAGGAAGTTGTTCTACATGTACTGGTTATAGTGGAAGTTGTTCTACATGTACTGGTTATAGTGGAAGTTGTTCTATATGTACTGGTCATAGAGGAAAGTGTTCTACATGTACTGGTTATAGTGGAAGTTGTTCTATATGTACTGGTTATAGTGGAAGTTGTTCTACATGAACTGGTTATAGTGGAAGTTGTTCGATATGTACTGGTTATAGAGGAAGTTGTTCTACATGTACTGGTTATAGAGGAAGTTGTTCTATATGTACTGGTTGTAGAGGAAGTTGTTCTACATGTACTGGTTATAGAGGAAGTTGTTCTATATGTACTGGTTATAGTGGAAGTTATTCTACATGTACTGGTTATAGTGGAAGTTGTTCTATATGTACTGGTTATACAGGAGGTTGTTCTACATGTACTGGTTATAGTAGAAGTTGTTCTACATGTACTGGTTATGGAGGAGGTTGTTCTACATGTACTGGTTATAGAAGAAGTTGTTCTACATGTACTGCTTATAAAGGAAGTTGTTCTACATGTACTGGTTATAGAGAAAGTTGTTCTACATGTACTGGTTATAGTGGAAGTTGTTCTACATGTACTGGTTATAGTGGAAGTTGTTGTATATTTACTGGTTATAGTGGAAGTTGTTCTATATGTACTGGTGATAGAGGAAAGTGTTCTACATGTACTGGTTATAGTGGAAGTTGTTCTATATGTACTGGTCATAGAGGACAGTGTTCTACATGTACTGGTTATAGTGGAAGTTGTTCTACATGTACTGGTTGTATTGGAAGTTGTTATACATGAACTGGTTATAGTGGAAGTTGTTCTATATGTACTGGTTATAGTGGGAGTTGTTCTATATGTACTGGTTATAGTGGAAGTTCTACATGTACTGGTTATAGAGGAAGTTGTTCTATATGTACTGGTTACAGTGGAAGTTTTTCTACATGTACTGGTTATACAGGAAGTTGTTCTATATGTACTGGTTACAGTGGAAGTTGTTCTATATGTACTGGTCATAGAGGAAAGTGTTCTACATGTACTGGTTATAGTGGAAGTTGTTCTATATGTACTGGTCATAGAGGAAAGTGTTCTACATGTACTGGTTATAGTGGAAGTTGTTCTACATGTACTGGTTATAGTGGAAGTTGTTCTATATGTACTGGTCATAGAGGAAAGTGTTCTACATGTACTGGTTATAGTGAAAGTTGTTCTATATGTACTGGTTATAGTGGAAGTTGTTCGATATGTACTGGTCATAGAGGAAGTTGTTCTACATGTACTGGTTATAGTGGAAGTTGTTCTACATGTACTGGTTATAGTGGAAGTTGTTCTACATGTACTGGTTATAGAGAAAGTTGTTCTACATGTACTGGTTATAGTGGAAGTTGTTCTACATGTACTGGTTATAGTGGAAGTTGTTGTATATTTACTGGTTATAGTGGAAGTTGTTCTATATGTACTGGTGATAGAGGAAAGTGTTCTACATGTACTGGTTATAGTGGAAGTTGTTCTATATGTACTGGTCATAGAGGACAGTGTTCTACATGTACTGGTTATAGTGGAAGTTGTTCTACATGTACTGGTTATATTGGAAGTTGTTCTACATGAACTGGTTATAGTGGAAGTTGTTCTATATGTACTGGTTATAGTGGGAGTTGTTCTATATGTACTGGTTATAGTGAAAGTTCTACATGTACTGGTTATAGAGGAAGTTGTTCTATATGTACTGGTTATAGTGGAAGTTTTTCTACACGTACTGGTTATACAGGAAGTTGTTCTATATGTACTGGTTATAGTGGACGTTGTTCTATATGTACTGGTTATAGTGGAAGTTGTTCTATATGTACTGGTTATAGAGGAGGTTGTTCTACATGTACTGGTTATAGAGGAGGTTGTTCTACATGTACTGGTTATAGAGGAGGTTGTTCTACATGTACTGGTTATAGAGGAAGTTGTTCTACATGTACTGGTTATAGTAGAAGTTGTTCTACATGTACTGGTTATAGTGGAAGTGTAATTAGTCGACTGTCTGTGTGTTTTGTAAAGAGGCGGGACCGGAGGAGAAGAAGGAGGCGTGGCTTCACTATGATGGTTCCTTCTACTACTTCTGGGAGGCTGAAGGGAACTGCAGTGCAGCAGTGAAGTTCTGCAGTAGCAAAGGACCCAACATTAGACTCACTGTTCTAACACTAAAGAACTGGGTAGATATATTATATATATTTTATCTGAGACCTAATAATAATAATAGTTATAATAATAATAATAATAATAATAATAATACTGCCCACACTCTTCTCCCAACCCCCCCTGCACTTCTCCTCCCCCTTTACCCACTTCACCCCTTCCAACCCTCTTCTCCCACACCCACTCCATTCTAGCACCCCCCTCCACACCCTTCTCCTTACACACACCTGTATATTAGTACTTACACTACAGAGGGTCTGTTACAGTGACTGGATACTGGTTCTGTACTGGTGTTCAGTATTAATACTCTGTGTTTGCAGGACTGGCTGATAACTCAGGCTAAAGGGAGGAAGCTGCTGGTTGCCGAGGTGATTATCATTTAGCAGACTGTCTGATTGATCTTTATGGATCACTACTAAAAGATACATGGAGAGCTGAAGGAATGGACCATCCTGTATTAAAGTCTGTTATTCATTACATTTCCAGCCGGACTAAGTAGAATCTTATATCTCTCATATGAAGGTCATCAGGGAATTATATATTTAATAAAAGAAACAACTCTGATGCCTCCAAAGAACCTGTAGATGAAAAACATGAATCAAGTGGGCTTAATGTAATACATGGATTGATTGGGTCACCAGGACCAACAGGACCACCAGGACCACCGGGACTACAGGGATTTCCGGGATATCCAGGACCAATGGGACCAACTGGACCACCTGGACCATGTGGACCATGTTATCCTCATAGTTAGATGTACACTGTCTTACACATACTTACACATACATTATACATACACAACCAAAAATAAAAACAGAACATACTCTCTGTACATTCCAAATGTATACAAAAGAAGAAGAAATAATAGATAAGTAAGAAGAAACAGTAAGAAGTAGAACAATTAAATAAAATGTGTCAGTATAATTCCAAACACCTCACTAATTGTCTACTTTTAACTTTTATGTATTTAGTTTAAATGTTAGGAATCAGTTAGATAGTGTTTTAGTAGTTTTTTAATCAGAATCAGAATCGGACCTTATTGGCCTAGTATGCTCACACATACAAGGAAAATGAGTGAGAGAGTGAGAGAACATCTGGATATGGATGTATGTATGTAATAGAATGTACAGAGAAAGAAGAGTAAGAGAACATCTGGATATGGATGTATGTGTGTAGTAGACTGTACAGAGAAAGAAGAGTGAGCGAACATCTGGATATGGATGTATGTATGTAATAGATTTTACAGAGAAAGAAGAGTGAGAGAACATCTGGATATGGATGTATGTATGTAATAGACTGTACAGAGAAAGAAGAGTGAGAGAACATCTGGATATGGATGTATGTATGTAATAGATTTTACAGAGAAAGAAGAGTGAGAGAACATCTGGATATGGATGTATGTATGTAATAGACTGTACAGAGAAAGAAGAGTGAGAGAACATCTGGATATGGATGTATGTATGTAATAGACTGTACAGAGAAAGAAGAGTGAGAGAACATCTGGATATGGATGTATGTATGTAATAGACTGTACAGAGAAAGAAGAGTGAGAGAACTAATTATTAATATTTTATTGTGTTTTCATTTCTCCTTCAGTATTGTTACCAGAACACCTGATTTATTGTTGTTTGTTATTAATTCTTATTATTTTATTGTGTGTTTATTTTTCCTCCAGTATTGTTACCAGAACACTTGATTTATTGTTTTGTTTATTTTATTAATGATTTGTTTGTGTTGTTGAATATTTGTTTGTGTTTAGTTGTTTAGTAACCTGTTCACTGAAAGACAGCTTTAATCCTCTTTACTTTATTAACTGAGTTTGTTTATAAATAAATTAATAAATTAATGAACTGCTGGTTTACTCCTGGAGAACTGGGGGTTCCACACAGGGTGGAGGGAACATCTGAAACTGCTCTTTAATCCAATCCATCTTCTTCTAGTGGAGCAGATCTTCAGTCCATACATCCCTCTATCAGTCTGAACACTGGGAGACCCCATACTACAGCCCGACTGAGACCCCAAACCAAAACATCATCAGCTGAATAGAGCAGAAACCACCAGGTCTGTGTCGCCCTCTGGTGGTGATCATTGGTCGCTGTAGTTCTCTTGCAGTGGCCAGTTAGTGGAAGTACAAGGTGGGTGTTTCTAATAAAGTGGCCATCTGCCAACCTAACAGCATATTTACTGGATGGTTACAGTTACTTCCTCCTCGGTGTGAAAGTCAGTGTGTTGTGGTTAAAACAAGACGTCTTAGTGAACAACACCTCGCTGCCACTTCTGCCTTTTCAAACACGAGAAGAACCGAAACAACACAGGAGTCAGTCAGTGACAGGAAGGGTGATGCTCAAATGAAACTTTAATCAGCTCTTAAAATTAAAAATTGCTTTAGTTTGAGGAGCTGCAGGTTTGTTTGGGGATATTATTATATAAAAAAAGGTTAATTTACTCAGTAAAACACTTTATTATTAAATATTAAACAGTATTAATAGAGTAAGTAGTGCTTTTACACTTTATTATTAAATATTAAACAGTATTAATAGAGTAAGTAGTGCTTTTACACTTTATTATTAAATATTAATCAGTATTAATAGAGTAAGTAGAGCTTTTACACTTTATTATTAAATATTAAACAGTATTAATAGAGTAAGTAGAGCTTTTACACTTTATTATTAAATATTAAACAGTATTAATAGAGTAAGTAGTACTTTTACACTTTATTATTAAATATTAAACAGTATTAATAAAGTAAGTAGTACTTTTACACTTTATTATTAAATATTAAACAGTATTAATAAAGTAAGTAGTACTTTTACACTTTATTATTAAATATTAAACAGTATTAATAGAGTAAGTAGTGCGTTTACACTTTATTGTTAAATATTAATCAGTATTAATAGAGTAAGTAGAGCTTTTACACTTTATTATTAAATATTAATCAGTATTAATAGAGTAAGTAGGGCTTTTACATACGTCAGTGTGTTTATTTAACTCTTTCCAAGCTTCTCCTAAACAACCCAGTATTATTATCAGTTCTCATCTAATACCTGCTTTGACTGCTCAGTACTTCATTAAGCTAAATCAAGATTTGCTGCTGAAGGAACTGAACACATTCATACAATGTCTGGGGCGTCCAGGAGAAATCTGGAACCTAACTTTGTTCTTCAAACTGGATCAAGATCTGATCTACTTCTCTCACAATAACATATTCATGTTACTTTGTATTGTATGTGTCAGAAACAAAGAATTCGGCACGACGCTTGCAGGGCTACAGGTCACGCTGGGTTTATTAACAGAGTCAGCAGTTTAAACAGGGCAGTAAACAAACAATACGGGGTTGAGCTATAATCGTATACCAGAAAGCAGTCCAAGGTAGAAACCAGAAAGGCAGAGAACGGAGCAAACAAGTCAAGAGGGAGATCCGAAGGGAACGTCAAAGGACAGAAGGGAGATCAGAGCCAAAAGCGGAGAAATAACCAGGCGACCAGAATCTGTAGGAGAAGACAAGAGAGAAGAGTCGAAAAAACAGAAGGAGTCAAAACCAGAATACTCAATGAGAAGGGTAACAAGAAAACGCTCAGCAATGCAACCAGGTTGGCAAAACTTCGCAAATGGTAGTGTGTGTGTAGGGTATATATGGGGAGTTTGGAAATAACAAACAGCTGTGTGTAGTTAGAACTCAGGTGAGACTGAACGTGCGCACGGGGTGTGATTGGTTGGGTTGGGACAGGTGGGAGTGACGTCATCGGAATGTGCATTATGGGAAATGGAGTTTGGAAGCGAGTCAGTGTCAGGGACAGCCGTATGCGTGACAGTACCCCCCCCCAAAGAGTCAAGGAGGGGCGAGGAGTGGCAGCGAGGACGACCTTGACGACCAACCCTCGTGACTGATGACTGAGAACGGGGGCCCCCGGACCTGCTGCGGCTGGGAGCAGGGATCCTCCCTCTGGAGGGAACCTCTGGATGACTGGTGGACGGGCTCGAAGGGAGACGCCTATTGCCAAAGTTCCGTCTCCCTACAGAAGGGCTTGGCGACACACGCCACAAACGACCTCGCCTGCTCCCAGCGGACGGGTCCACAGACGAATGGCTAGGACGTCCCCTTGGCCTGGGAGCTGGACGAGAGGGATGGCGGCGATGAAACTCCTCCTTGAGGACTGGATCCAACACATCCGCTGCCTTTACCCAGCTTTGCTCCTCAGGCCCATAGCCCTCCCAGTCCACCAAGTATTGGAGGATACCACCTCTCCTTCTCGAGTCCAGAAGCCTACGAACGGCATACACCGGGGTACCCCCAACATCAATCGGTGGAGGAGGGTTGGAGTCAGGCAGCACCTCGTCCAGGGGACCAGGGACCACAGGCTTAAGTAACGAAACATGAAATGAGGAACAAACACGAAAATGAGCAGGGAGATCTAGCTTATAGGTGACGTCATTAATTTTTTCAACAATTTTATAAGGTCCAATAAATCTCTGATTTAATTTTCTACATCCCTCAGAAGGTCTGAAATCCCTGGTCGATAACCACACTCGATCTCCTATACTATATGAAGGGGTATTACCTCTGTGACGATCGGCATGATGTTTATGCCGCCTAAGAACGGCCTCTATGTGTTGATGAGTTTGTCCCCACACCTCCTCGCTTCATCTCATCCAATGTTCCACAGAAGGCACTTCCGATGGTTGACCAGACCAGGGTGTAAGAGGCGGTTGATATCCTAGCATGCATTGGAACGGAGTAATCTTGGTAGTAGAGCTAGTAAGAGAGTTCTGCGCCATCTCAGCCCAGGGCAAATATACAGACCAATCACTTTGATTATGATGACAATAGACCCTTAAAAACTTTCCAAGCTCTTGGTTGGTCCTTTCGCATTGCCCATTACTTTGGGGATGGTACCCCGAGGTGAGACTAACTGCAACACCCAATTTTTCCATAAATGATCTCCACACATGAGAAGTGAATTGGGTGCCCCTGTCAGAAACTATATCCTCTGGAATACCAAAAAAACGAAAGACATGGTTAAACAGACATTCTGCAGCTTGAAATGCTGTAGGCAATTGGGAGAATGGTATAAAGCGTACCCCTCGAGAAAATCGGTCTACAATGGTTAAAATAACTGTGTTATTGTGTGGGCAATATGGGACCATGGTCGAGATGGAATGGGTAGCGGCAGCAGTTTACCCGCCGGTAAAGTGCGTGGTGTTTTACACATGGAGCAAACTGTACATGACGATATAAACCGATGGATGTCTGAACACATACTCTCCCACCAGTATCTCCCGGAGAGTAACTGAAGAGTTCTAGTTTCTCCGGGATGTCCTGAAGTGAGAGAGGTATGAGCCCAGGTAATCAATCGGTCTCGAAACTGTGCTGGAACAAACAATCTTACAGGAGGACATGCCTCCGGGATAGTTCCTGACGAATTTGCCTGCTCAATTTCAACGTCTACACTCCATCTAATGGGAGCTAAAAAAATCTTGGAGTCCAAGATGGGTTTAGGTCTCTCATTGGGTTCAGCTTCAAACATACGCGACAGGGCATCAGCCTTTGTGTTGCGTGTTCCTGGACGATACGTAATTTGAAAATTAAAACGGGAGAAAAACAGAGACCAACGAGCCTGACTGGAATTCAATCTTTTAGCTGAGCGGAGGTATTCGAGATTTTTATGATCGGTTAATACTAAAAAAGGATGTTGGGCACCCTCCAGCCAATGGCGCCATTCCTCAAAGGCTAATTTGACAGCAAGTAGTTCCTTATCACCAATTCCATAGTTTCGTTCGGTGGGAGATAATTTGTGTGAATAATATGCGACGGGTCGTAATTTTGGAGGGTTACCACTGCGTTGAGAAAGGATAGCGCCTACTCCCACATTAGAGGCATCAACCTCTACTACAAAGGGAAGAGCAGGATCTGGATGCTGTAACAAAGGGGCTGTGGTGAATCTGTCCTTAAGGTTCCTGAATGCCTGATCTGCCTGGGGGTTCCAGCTAAGTTTCTTAGCATCTCCTTTAAGCAGAGAAGTTAAAGGAGCTGCTACAGAACTGTAGTTGCGAATAAAGCGCCTATAAAAATTAGCAAAACCCAAGAACCGTTGTAGTTCACGTATGGAATTGGGGATCGGCCAGTTAACTACAGCCTCAATTTTATTATCATCCATTACAATACCATTGGGACTGATAACGTAACCAAGGAAAGAGGTTGAACCCGAATGAAATTCGCACTTCTCCCCCTTAACATATAAGTGGTTCTCAAGAAGGCGAGACAGGACCATACGTACGTGTTGAATGTGAGTTGGTAAATCCGGAGAATAAATCAGAATATCATCGATATAAGCAATAACAAACCGTCCTAACATATCCCGGAGGACGTCATTCATGAACGCCTGAAACACAGAAGGCGCATTTCTGAGCCCATAAGGCATCACAAGGTACTCATAGTGCCCCCTAGTGGTGAGAAAGGCCGTTTTCCATTCATCCCCCTCTCGGATCCTAACGAGATTGTAAGCACTACGTAGGTCCAATTTGGTAAATACTGTGGCTCCCCGGAGTTGTTCTAAAGCAACAGGTACTAATGGCAAAGGATAAGGATAAGATTTGGTAACAGAATTTAAGCCACGATAATCTATACATGGTCTGAGACCACCGTCCCTCTTCTTGACAAAGAAAAAAACAGCAGCTACAGGAGAGGTGGATGGACGTATGAAACCCTGAGCGAGAGATTCCTGGATATAATCCTCCATTGCTTTCTCCTCAGCTTGAGTGAGTGGATAAACATGAGACTTGGGTGGTATTTTATCATCTATTAAATCAATTGTACAATCATAAGCTCGGTGGATTGGTAATTTGGTGGCATTGGTTTTATTAAAGACCTCTAATAGATCAGAGTACTCAGGAGGAATAGATTCAGAAGAATTCTCAGGGCTCTCAATGGAAGTGGTAAACACATTCAATTGAGGCAGTACAAGGCAATTATTCACACAATGTTTAGACCACGTAACAATCTCTCTATCAGCCCATGATATTACAGGGTCATGTGTCTTTAACCAAGACAGACCAAGAATAACAGAAAATTCAGAAGAATCCAAAATAAAAAACCTTATCTCCTCAGAATGAAGAGCACTAACGTTCATGGTGATGGGAACAGTTCTTTGTGATACCACCCCTTGGCCCAAGGGGTCCCCATCTATGGCGGACAGTTTCATGGTGTGAGTCAGTGGTACAGTGGGTATCTGAAGTTGTTCAGCTACATCAGCTAAAATAAAGTTCCCCTCAGCTCCAGAGTCAATCAAGGCTGGAAATACACAAGAAAAACCTTGATAACACAAGGTAACAGGAACCAGCAGAGATTTGGTAATCATACTTGTTGTAGGATTACTCACCCTTTTGATTTGAGGGGTGGATCCCACTTGAACTGGTGGGAGTAGTCTTAGTGGACGCGTTTGACAGTCCTTAACAACATGTCCAGGGATGCCGCAGTACAAACAGAGTCCACCGCGAAGCCGACGGTTCCTCTCCTCAGCCGATAGACGAGAAGAATCTACTTGCATTGGTTCCTCTGAAGCATAGTCACTATATCCTCTTGGAGCTGGGGAACGGCGTGGTTCTGGCATAGAAACGTGCCTGAGATGGGTGGTGTGTGAAGTTGTGGAACGACGAGTAGTCGATGTCGCTCCATGCTTGAGTTGGTCAAGTCTAATAGCGAGAGAGATGAGTTCCTCCAGTGATAGTCCCTCATCTCGGTAAGCCAACTCTTTAAGTATATCCTGGTTGAGGCCATTGCGGAAAACAATGGTCTTGGCTGGTTGGTTCCACCCACTGTCAGCAGCCAGAGTGCGAAACTCCAATGCATAGTCGGCCACGGACCTGCTCCCCTGTCGCAGTTGGATTAGAAGTTCGCCAGAAGAGCGGCCCTCATTAGGATGATCAAAAACAGATTTAAATTCTTGGAGAAAACGTTCATAAGTCCCATGTTCATGATTGGGCCATACAGCAGTAGCCCAATCCAGAGCTTTACCCGTAAGACGTGAAATAAAAAAAGAAATTCAAGCTCTATCAGTACTGGGAGGAGAGTTAGAAAAATAGATAGAACATTGGAGAAGAAAGCCCCGACATAAATTTGGAGCTCCATCAAATTTATCCGGTTTGCTGACGGGGAATGAACCACTCAAAGGGGGAGGGGTGAGTGATTCAGTCACCGGAGCAGACGAGATATTCATCTGAGCTATCTGCACAGCGATATCACGAAGATTAGCTGATATCTGCGTTAACTGAGCATGCTGTTCAGTTTGCTGCTGAGATAAACTACCAACAGAGTTCGTGAGAGTTTCAAAAAGCTGATTATGTTGTCCCAGAAGACGACCTTGGCTACTCACGGCTTGCTGTATATCCTGTAGCTCTGCCATCGTAACAGTGGCGAAGTTTTCTTTCAGAAACAAAGAATTCGGCACGACGCTTGCAGGGCTACAGGTCACGCTGGGTTTATTAACAGAGTCAGCAGTTTAAACAGGGCAGTAAACAAACAATACGGGGTTGAGCTATAATCGTATACCAGAAAGCAGTCCAAGGTAGAAACCAGAAAGGCAGAGAACGGAGCAAACAAGTCAAGAGGGAGATCCGAAGGGAACGTCAAAGGACAGAAGGGAGATCAGAGCCAAAAGCGGAGAAATAACCAGGCGACCAGAATCCGTAGGAGAAGACAAGAGAGAAGAGTCGAAAAAACAGAAGGAGTCAAAACCAGAATACTCAATGAGAAGGGTAACAAGAAAACGCTCAGCAATGCAACCAGGTTGGCAAAACTTCGCAAATGGTAGTGTGTGTGTAGGGTATATATGGGGAGTTTGGAAATAACAAACAGCTGTGTGTAGTTAGAACTCAGGTGAGACTGAACGTGCGCACGGGGTGTGATTGGTTGGGTTGGGACAGGTGGGAGTGACGTCATCGGAATGTGCATTATGGGAAATGGAGTTTGGAAGCGAGTCAGTGTCAGGGACAGCCGTATGCGTGACAGTATGTCTGATTATTTACATCTGTTCTAATCAGATCTGCTGTTCTTGTTCCAGTGGCCATTGAGTGTCCTGTATTTTGTATTTTCTTACAATTATTACGACACAAAGCTTTAGATCATATACATGAAAAAATATCTTTGCACTCTGATGATGAACTAAGAACCCCAAAAGCAGAAGTTCTGGTTTAAAGATGAACATGGAGCTCTGACAGTGGGGTTGTTTGTTGGGATGAAATGAAAAGTGGTGACGTTCCCTTCACAGCCTGGAACTCTGGATTTCTCCATCACCGTTCTGGTTGTTGTGGTTGTGTATAAATGTTCTGGTTGGTGTTGTGGTTGTGTGTAAATGTTCTGGTTGGTGTTGTGGTTGTGTGTAAATGTTCTGGTTGCTGGTTGGTGTCGTGGTTGTGTGTAAATGTTCTGGTTGGTGTTGTGGTTGTGTGTAAATGTTCTGGTTGCTGGTTGGTCTTGTGGTTGTGTGTAAATGTTCTGGTTGCTGGTTGTTGTTGTGGTTGTGTGTAAATGTTCTGGTTGCTGGTTGTTGTTGTGGTTGTGTGTAAATGTTCTGGTTGCTGGTTGGTGTTGTGGTTGTGTGTAAATGTTCTGGTTGTTGTGGTTGTGTGTAAATGTTCTGGTTGCTGGTTGTTGTTGTGGTTGTGTGTAAATGTTCTGGTTGTTGTTGTGGTTGTGTGTAAATGTTCTGGTTGCTGGTTGTTGTTGTGGTTGTGTGTAAATGTTCTGGTTGCTGGTTGGTGTTGTGGTTGTGTGTAAATGTTCTGGTTGCTGGTTGGTGTTGTGGTTGTGTGTAAATGTTCTGGTTGTTGTTGTGGTTGTGTGTAAATGTCCTGGTTGCTGGTTGGTGTTGTGGTTGTGTGTAAATGTTCTGGTTGGTGTTGTGGTTGTGTGTAAATGTTCTGGTTGCTGGTTGGTGTTGTGGTTGTGTGTAAATGTTCTGGTTGCTGGTTGGTGTTGTGGTTGTGTATAAATGTTCTGGTTGCTGGTTGGTTTTGTGGTTGTGTGTAAATGTTCTGGTTGCTGGTTGGTGTTGTGGTTGTGTGTAAATGTTCTGGTTGGTGTTGTGGTTGTGTGTAAATGTTCTGGTTACTGGTTGTTGTTGTGGTTGTGTGTAAATGTTCTGGTTGCTGGTTGGTGTTGTGGTTGTGTGTAAATGTTGAGGTTGCTGGTTGGTGTTGTGGTTGTGTGTAAATGTTCTGGTTGTTGTTGTGGTTGTGTGTAAATGTTCTGGTTGCTGGTTGGTGTTGTGGTTGTGTGTAAATGTTCTGGTTGCTGGTTGTTGTGGTTGTGTGTAAATGTTGTGGTTGCTGGTTGGTGTTGTAGTTGTGTGTAAATGTTCTGGTTGGTGTTGTGGTTGTGTGTAAATGTTCTGGTTGCTGGTTGGTGTTGTAGTTGTGTGTAAATGTTCTGGTTGCTGGTTGGTGTTGTGGTTGTGTGTAAATGTTCTGGTTGGTGTTGTGGTTGTGTGTAAATGTTCTGGTTGCTGGTTGTTGTGGTTGTGTGTAAATGTTCTGGTTGCTGGTTGTTGTTGTGGTTGTGTGTAAATGTTCTGGTTGCTGGTTGGTGTTGTGGTTGTGTGTAAATGTTCTGGTTGCTGGTTGTTGTTGTGGTTGTGTGTAAATGTTCTGGTTGCTGGTTGTTGTGGTTGTGTGTAAATGTTCTGGTTGGTGTTGTGGTTGTGTGTAAATGTTCTGGTTGCTGTTTGGTGTTGTGGTTGTGTGTAAATGTTCTGGTTGCTGGTTGGTGTTGTGGTTGTGTGTAAATGTTGGGGGTGTAAATATTAACCAGTCTGTTACGTAACAGTGTAGGATTTGGAGCTCGGCCCGTTTATCCTCCCTCTTCTGTAAAAGCAGGATTTGTATCTGAAGAACAGAGTTTGAGGTTCAGGGTTAGGGTTAGAGTTACAGTTCTGAGTACTGAACTCTCACTATTACACTATATTAAAGTGTTATTACAGGTTTACTGTTCTGAGTACTGAACTCTCACTATTACACTATATAACAGTGTTATTACAGGTTTACAGTTCTGAGTACTTAACTCTCACTATTACACTATATAACAGTGTTATTACAGGTTTACTGTTCTGAGTACTGAACTCTCACTAGTACACTATATAACAGTGTTATTACAGGTTTACTGTTCTGAGTACTGAACTCTCACTAGTACACTATATAACAGTGTTATTACAGGTTTACTGTTCTGAGTACTGAACTCTCACTAGTACACTATATAACAGTGTTATTACAGGTTTACAGGTCTGTGGTGATTTTAAAAGTTAATGTATTTAATATAAGTATGTTAGTTCACATTAAGTTGTTATGTAACTGATAAACTGCCAACGCCATCAAATTACAGTACTAGAGCTGAGTTCACTGAGAGCTCCAGTTTGTACGAGTAGTTTATAAGGTGGTATTAAGTACATACTGTAAAGTACATACTCATACATGAATGAAGGCCAGTGTCTCTGACCACATACAGCGTATTGTGTAATGTTGTGTGATGTTGTGTGATGTTGTGTAATGTTGTGGTTGAAAAAGGAAGAAGAAGTGAACATAAGGAAACACGACTTCTTGTATGATTTTCTCTAAAACTACAGAAGACAAGACGACCCATCAGTATCGGGTAGGAACACGATCCTCTGTTCTCATTTATCATTCACTTGTAATTATGTAAAAACATAGTTAGTTAAATATTTACATATACATATATGTTTATTATATAGTTTATTGTAAGACAATAAGACAACATAAAAGTGGTCTAATATACAGTAATTACAGTCTTGATGTTATATATTATCATATTATTATATATTATATATTATATAATATTTATTATATATTCTTCCCACTGGTTTTATCTATTTCAGTGCTTATGTTGTCAAAAACTACAAAACAATATGTTACTGCAATGTTAACTTATTTTACATCATAATAAAAATATTGGTAGCACTTTATTTGACAGTATGGTAAATAACTAGTGCATGATTTGGTGAAGGTCGGTATGTGAGTAACTAATGTGTGAAACACTGTGTATACACTGTTACTGGAATGACTCTCGCTCAACAGGACGCTGTACAGCAGCAGGATGGAGATGTCTGAGTGTTCGAGGACAGAGGACGTTTACCAGACCCTCCAGCACCCTGCTGTAGTGAGGAACCCAAACCCAGCACACGGTGAGAACCAACAGAACCTTCCACAGAATTTACATTAAAGCTGTACTTTGTAACTTATTTCGGGAATTGGCGGCCTCTCTGGTGGTAATATGTAACTGCATGAAACATGTGGAAGAAGTTCTGTAAGGTGGATTGTGCTGCGGTTCCTTTCACCAAGAGCTCCATCCACTAGAGCCGAGTTAAGCCGACTGACTATAGAACTGATCTGAGATGAGTGACTAGCCTAGTTTATCAATAAAGGAAAAACTTTTAACCAGAAAAAACACATTGTTAGCTCCGTAATTGGCCAATATTAGCAAATTATCCAGTGAATATTAGCTATACAACTACAACAACTCCACAAGTACAAGTTTCCCAAACAGAGGACCAACTCTGAACCAACATGAAATTAACCAGAAAATAGAATAATATTTGCAAATCATACAGTAAATATTAGCTGTACAGCTACAGTGACTCCACAGTTAGCAATTTCCCAAACAGAAATGAACTCTGAACCAAAAAAAGACAATTTTAGCCACAAAATTGGCTAATATTAGCAAATTAGTCAGTAAATATTAGCAATACAGCTAAAACAACTCCACAATTAGTCGTTTCCCAAACAGAGGACCAACTCTGAACCAAAACAAACACACTATTAACCAGAAAATTTGCTAATATTAGCATATCAGTAAATATTAGATATACAGCTACAACAACTCCACAGTTAGCAGTCTCCCAAACAGAGGACAAGCTCTGAACCAAAAAAAGACAATATTAGCCACAAAACCTGCTAATATTAGCAAATTATCCAGTAAATATTAGCTATACAGCTACAGCAACTCCACAGTTAGCAGTCTCCCAAACAGAGGACGAACTCTGAACCAAAACAAACATTCAATTAGCCACAAAATCTGCTAATATTAGCAAATTACCCCGTAAATATTAGCTATACAGCTACAACAACTCCACAATTAGCAATTTTCAAACAGAGGACCAACTCTGAACCAAAACAAAGACAATATTAGCCACAAAATCTGCTAATATTAGCAAATTATCCAGTAAATATTAGCTATACATCTACAGCAACTCCACAATTAGCAATTTTCAAACAGAGGACCAACTCTGAACCAAAACAAAGACACTATTAGCCACAAAATCAGCTAATATTAGCAAATTGGACAGTAAATATTAGCTATACAGCTACAACAACTCCACAGTTAGCAGTCTCCCAAACAGAGGACAAGCTCTGAACCAAAAAAAGACAATATTAGCCACAAAACCTGCTAATATTAGCAAATTATCCAGTAAATATTAGCTATACATCTACAGCAACTCCACTATTAGCAATTTTCAAACAGAGGACCAACTCTGAACCAAAACAAAGACACTATTAGCCACAAAATCAGCTAATATTAGCAAATTGGACAGTAAATATTAGCTATACAGCTACAACAACTCCACAAATAACCATTTCCGAAACAGAGGACAAACTCTGAACCAAAACAAACACACTATTAACCAGAAAATTAGCTAATAGCAAATTATCCAGTAAATATTAGATATACAGCTACAACAACTCCACAGTTAGCAGTCTCCCAAATAGAGGACAAGCTCTGAACCAAAAAAAGACAATATTAGCCACAAAATTGGCTAATATTAGCAAATTAGTCAGTAAATATTAGCAATACAGCTACAACAACTCCACAATTAGTAGTTTCCCAAACAGAGGACGAACTCTGAACCAAAACAAAAACGCAATTAGCCACAAAATCTTCTAATATTAGCAAATTACCCAGTAAATATTAGCTATACAGCTACAACAACTCCACAATTAGCAATTTCCCAAACAGAAATGAACACTGAACCAAAACAAATACAGTATTAACCAGAAAATAGACTAATATGAGCAAATTATCTAGTAAATATTAGCTGTACAGCTACAACAACTCTACAATTAGTAGTTTCCCAAACAGAGGATGAACTCTGAACCAAAAAAGACAATATTAGCCACAAAATTGGCTAATATTAGCAAATTATCCAGTAAATATTAGCTGTACAGCTACAACAACTCCATAATTCTCAGACAGAAATAAACTCTAAACCATATTTTATCAGATAATTTGTCTTCAGGACTTTAATTTCAACAAACAGTCTAACGTAGTTCAGCTTTAAACTCAGTCTGACTTTCACTGATGAGCTGCTGATCAGCTGTTCTGTCCTGTAACTCTGTGGAGATGTTCTCCTCCATCTTCCTAACAGGACCACCACAGAGCAGCAGACTGACCACCTTACTGCTGATCTTCAACACTCTGTTACTGATCACAGTGCTGATCGGACTCTTCGGTAAGTAGTTTAAAGACACTAACACTACATCAGACCCACTCCTCCACTCCTGCAGCAGAGTCTCCAGAGTAAGAAACCCCTCTGATCATGTATCCTGAAGGTGGTAGGAACGTCTAAAACACCTCAGCTGCTCTGTTTGGATTGATTTTTGGAGGAAGGCGGTTTGAAAGAAGGCAGTTATCTACTGTTACAGCTCCACCCGTACGAATAAAGGTGTGTAATTATAGAAAGAACTTTTCAGCTGATAGCTATTCGCTGGGTTTCTTGTTGCTTGGTGTACTCTTTAATACTCTTACACCTGAAGTACACTTAATATGTACTTTTATATACTAAAAGGTTTGTTACTAGAACATAGATATTAAATTATTAATATTAAGTTTACTTAATATAATACAGTATATATAAAATACAGTGTATATCTATACTGAATTTTTGGAAATTTCATTATTTGATTAGATACAATAAAGAATAATTAAGCTACAATATAAAAAATGAATTATTTTTAGTTTATTCGATGTGTAGTTTTCTAATCTAACAGTCTTCTCACACGATAGCCTGTTAATTGTGATATAAAGATATAATACAGTGTAATAAGATATGATATGATAAAATATATTGTAAACCTGCTCCTCACCTAAACCTCTTATACAGTTAATGTAACTGTGTTCAGTCAAGTTAAAGAATTAGTTTAGAAATGTTTTGTTTTTTAATATTTACTGTATGTACTGTCAGTTTTCAAAGGGCCGAGAATGGAGGAGAAGAAGGGGGCGTGGCTTCTCTATGATGATTCATTCTACTACATCTGGGAGGCTGAAGGGAACTGCACTAAGGCGGTGAAGCTCTGCAGAACAAGAGGATCCAACATCAGACTGGCTGTTCTCACACAGAGGAACAGGGTAGAAGAATAATGATCATATTCAGTGATTCATTTCATAAATAATCACACACTATACTGCCAAAAGTATTCACTCTCCCATCCAGATCATGGAGTTCAGGTGTTCTAATCACTTCATGGCCACAGGTGTATAATATAAAACCAGTACCTAGTCATACAGACTGCTTCTACACACACTAGTGAAAGAATGGGTCTCTCTCAGGAGCTCAGTGAACTCCAGCGTGGTCCAGTGGAGTGGTGAAGTTTCCTCACTACTAAATATTCCACAGTGGACTGTCAGTGGTGTTAGAACAAAGTGGAAGTGGTTGGAACGACAGCAACTCCACCATCACTACAGACCTCCCAGCTTCATGTGGTCTTCAGATCAGCTCAAGAACAGAGCGTAGAGAGCTTCATGGAATAGGTCTCCATGGCCGAGCAGCTGCATCCAAGTCTGGGAATCGGATGGACCTGTGTGGGCTGGCTTAAATACCCAGTTCGAACCTGTGTTCACCTGCACACCTGTTAGAGAGGCCAAGAGTAATGAGGAGTGTGTGAGACAAGAGAAAAGAATGGAAAAGAAGAGAAGAGAAGAGAATAGAAGACAAATGAAGGGAAGGGAGTAGAATGGAATAGAAGAGAAGAAAATGGAAGAGAAGAGAAGAGATGAGAATGGAAGAAAAAAAAAGAGAAGAGAAGAGAAGGGACAAGAAGAGAAGAGAAGGGAGTAGAAGAGAAGAGATGAGAATGGAAGAAAAGAGAAGAGAAAAGAAGAGAAGGGATAAGAAGAGAAGAGAAGGGAGTAGAAGAGAAGAGAAAGGAGTAGAAGAGAAGAGATGAGAATGGAAGAAAAGAGAAGAGAAGAGAAGAGAAGAGAAGAGAAGAGAAGAGAAGGGATAAGAAGAGAAGAAAATGGAGGTGAAGAGAAGAGATGAGAAGGGAAGAGAAGAGAAGAGAAGGGATAAGAAGAGAAGAGAATGGAGGAGAAGAGAAGAGATGAGAAGGGAAGAGAAGAGAAGGGATAAGAAGAGTATGGAAGAGAATAGAATGGAATAGAAGAAAAGAGAATGGAAGAGAAGAGAAGAGATGACAAGAGATGAGAAGGGAAGAGAAGAGAAAGTAAGGGAAGAGAGAAGAAGGGAATGAAGAGAGGAGAAGGGAATGGAAGAGAGGAGAAGGGAATGAAGAGATGAGAAGGGAATGGAAGAGAGGAGAAGGGAATGGAAGAGAAGAGAAGGGAAAAGAAGTGAAGAGAAAGTAAGGGAAGAGAGGAGAAGGGAATGAAGAAAGGAGAAGGGAATGGAAGTGAGGAGAAGGGAATGGAAGAGAAGAGAAAATAAGGGAAGAGAAGTGAAGGGAAAAGGAGTGAAGAGAAAGTAAGGGAAGAGAGGAGAAGAGAAGGAATCAGTGTTTTTCCTCCTGATTTGTGAATGAGCTAAAATTTAGAGTCTTTTTGTTTTGCACCTCTTTCTTGGTGGCTCATCCCACCTCTATTGGTGCAGGGATGTCACATCAAGTGTATCATCGCTCAGTGTATATACCCCCTCACCCCCTTAATTTCAATCTAAATTATTAGAAATATAAAAATACAATTTAAAACAAATTAATAATATAAAAAAATCTGCACTTGGGTCCACCATCGCCACCACATCGTAACTAAATAAACGACTTCCTCTTGCTTTAGTCCTGGCTGCCTGTTACACAGCTGACAGTAAGATATTCAGTATGTTATATAGATATACCTCCGACCTTATACTTAGTTCAAATACATAGTTACACAGTTCAACAATAATATTAGATTTTCACAATTTAGTGAGTTTCTCGAGTTAAAAGTTACCTACTTTCTAGAAAACTGTAAGCAAAGACCCAACCTGAGGAACAACCCGCTCTACGTAGCTGCATGTAGATATATTTATTGATCCAGATCTGACAGCATTAATACAATTAACTGCTAGCTTCAGTGTTGGGGGGCACCCATAGTGGCTAGTCATCCCCCCAAATCCCCCACCCAAGCCCACCAATGCTTAACCAACTTCCCATATAGTGCGTCTATAGAGGCCTGTTATACTGGTTCTGTACTGGTGTTCAGTATTAATGCTGTGTGTTTTCAGGACTGGCTGAGGACTCAGGCTAAAGGCAGGAAGCTGCTGGTCGCACAGGTGAGTATCATTTTTTAGCATATTTAACTGATATTGTTTTGATGACTTCTGGTACATACAATCCTGTTCTATCAATACGGAATCAATACGGAAACATATTTAACCCTCTGAAGTTGACAATGGCTTCTGATTGGTCATCAAGTCAGGAACGCTGCCTACAAGGCCTCCGATCAGCAGACGGGTCAGAAACAAGGCATCCGATTGGCAGATGGGTCAGAAACAAAGCATCCGATTGGCAGATGGGTCAGAAACAAAGCATCCGATTGGCAGATGGGTCAGAAACAAGGCCTCCGATTGGCAGATGGGTCAGAAACAAGGCCTCCGATTGGCATACGGGTCAGGAACAGGGCATCCGATTGGCAGATGGGTCAGAAACAAGGCCTCTGATCAGCAGATGGGTCAGAAACAAGGCATCTAAACGGCGGACGGGTCAGAAACAGGCCTCAGATTGGGAAACATATTTAACCCTCTAAAGTTGACAATGGCTTCTGATTGGTCAACAAGTCAGGAACGCTGCTTACAAGGCCTCCAATTGGCAGACGGGTCAGAAACAAGGCCTCCAATCGGCAGACGGGTCAGAAACAAGGCCTCCAATGGGTAGACGGGTCAGGAACAAGGCCTCCGATCGGCCAACTGGTCAGAAACAAGGCATCTATGATCTGCCGGCAGGTCAGGAACGAGGCTTCAGATCAGGAAACATATTTTACCCTCTGAAGTTGATAATGGCCTCTGATTGGTTAACAAGTCAGGAACAAGGTCTAATTGATATAACTTCAGAACTTTCAGTAGACCATCATTATGTTTCCCACCAAACTACAACTTCACAAACTGTCTAGTTTTTGGTCATATAAAAATAAACAATCCCGCTGGTGTGTGTAGGACGTCTCTGTCAGTCAAAAATGGACACACCTACCCAGCTTGTTCCTATTTGTAATTGTGAAGAGATCAAAACTATCAAATAACACTCAGGGAATTATTCCCCTCATCTCCCAGTACGATGAACTGACTGTGAATTTGCTCTCCAGGACGAAACCTTGTCCTGGTGCAAGCTGATTGGTGATCTGGTGCACTTGGAGACAACAGTCACCCCTGGAGAAGAGCAGGGCTGGGTGTGTGAACATTACCACAGACAAGAAAGGTATAATTTACAAGGACTACCTGGACCACAGGGACCACCTGGAATACCTGGAACACCGGGACCAGCTGGACCAGCTGGAACACCGGGACCAGCTGGACCAGCTGGAACACCGGGACCAGCTGGAACACCAGGACTAGCTGGACCAGCTGGCCAACAAGGAAAACCTGGATTGCCTGGACGATCTGGACTACCTGGATTGCCTGGATCGCCTGGAACCTGTGGGCGATGTGAAGCATAAGTTTAGTGTACTGTAGATATATTGGTACAGACTCATGCTAACAGGTTTTATGTGTAAACTCAAATTAACCCTTTTCTCATTTTGTAGTCTATAGCTGCTAGAACACATGCTAACAATGCTAGCGTGATAGCTCCAGACCTAACAAACTAGACATTAGTATTTTTAACAAAGTGATTATTCTGAGAACATCTACTGACACGTCAATGTACTCGTCCAGCATTTACTGGTAAGGACTTTATCCTCACCTGGAATAGTGAACAGTTACTAAATAACATAGTTTATCCTGGAGAGTGTTGGAACTTCTTAACTCACCGTCAAAAAAGATCAGGAACAAGACCTCTGATTGGCCAACACATCAGGAACGCTGCTTGTGATAGGTCATAGTCTGTCTATGACCGGTCAACAGATCAGGAACAAGGCCTCCGATTGGCTGAGTAAGGCCTTGCTGGTAAGGACTTTATCCTCACCGGAATAGTAAACAATTTCTAAATAACACGGTTTATCCTGGAACGTGTTGGAACTTCTTTACTTGCTGCAGGATGAAGACGGAGAGTTCAGGGTTCATGCTTTATTCTTGAAAATATGGCAGTACAGACTTGCTCTGAGAAGGTCTGACTCTGAGAAAGGTCTCAATTCAACTGACAACTGCACAGTCTTACCGGTCTGCCTCCATGTTTCATCTCCTAGGTTTGGGGCAGGTTTCATTGGGAGGTTCCTGCAGTAAGTTATGGGATTTGCTGAACCATAAACTTCTCGTAACCTCTGTAGCATTTGATGTGATGGCCATCTGTGTCTCAGACTCACTTTCCAGATGGGCTTGATGAAGCATTTACAACAAAAGTCATTCAGCCAGGGACTCAGTGAGAGGTAGTGACCCTTGTTGAGCAGCTGAATAACATTTTCTTACCAGGTATTTAACATAAAATACATAATAAACATGTTGCAGCTGCTGGTCATGTACATAACGCTGCCTAATAGAACCTGCAATTGCTGAATAACCCAGAAACCCATAAACCATGTTTCCAGGTCAGTTTATAGTTCATCTCCTTGAGTTGTGTGCATGAAATAGAAATAGGCTACAGTAGTAGTAGTAGGGAATTACGATGATGCCTTACTGTGAAATACCGTAATGTAAGCAGTCATCCGTATCCCAGAGAACAGCAGTGACCTTTATGTGTGATTGATTTAATATGATCTATATATGATCAATAAATATAACTTCAGAACTTTTAGTAGACTATCATTATATAACTTCATAAACCTTGTAGTTTTCGGTTATATAATCATAAACAGTCCCGCTGGTGTGTGTAGGACGTGTCTATCAGTCAAAAGTTTGGACACGCCTCCTCCAGACCCACGCTGGCTCATATCTCATCTCTGATATCTATAAATAACAATAACTACCAGACTCGCTCCAGCGACTGCCCACCCTCAGGTACCGAGAGTTTTTACTTTCTCCTTTCCATTTAATTTTATTATTATTTTATAAATACTCTCTTATTTTATTATTATTTTATTAACACAGTTTTATTTTATTATTATTTTATTAACACTCTCTTATATTACTAATGCGCTCTTTTTTATTATTATTTTATTAATACACTCTTTTTTAATTTTTTCAGTTCATTTGAATTCATTTTGTTTTGATTTACTTTATTTTGTCTTATTTTTGTCTCTGATTTATTTTATTTAGCTTCTTTATTGAATCTGAATTGTTTTTGTAATTATTTATCTTTGATCTTGTTTGATTTAATTGTAAATGTATGTAATTCAGTTCATTTACTTTTAACTTGATTAAATGAATTTTTATTTCTTGATTTATTTTTATTATTGATTGATTGCTTGATTGATTGATTGATTGATTGGTTGATTGGTTGATTGGTTGATTGATTGATTGATTGATTGATTGATTTGTTACTCCAGTTCTGGTTTTGTCTGTGATGGTTATGGTTACTCTGGTATTTGTATTCTGGTTGCCGGCTCTTTATTAAACACTCCTGTCTAAACACACCAGACTAAACACTCCAGTCTAGTCACTCCAGTCTAAACGCTCCAGTCTAAACACTTCAGTTGGATCACTCCAGTCTAAACACTCCAGTCTAAACACTCCAGTCTAGTCACTCCAGTCTAAACACTCCAGTCTAGTCACTTCAGTATAAACACTCCAGTCTAAACACTCCAGTCTAGTCACTCCAGTCTAAACACTCCAGTTTAAATGCTCCAGTCTAAACGCTCCAGTCTAAACATTCCAGTCTAGTCACTCCAGTCTAAACACTCCAGTCTAGTCACTCCCGTCTTAACGGTCCAGTCTAAACACTCCAGTCTAGTCACTCCAGTCTAAACACTCCAGTCTAGTCACTCCCGTCTTAACGGTCCAGTCTAAACACTCCAGTCTAAACACTCCAGTCTAGTCACTCCCGTCTTAACGGTCCAGTCTAAACACTCCAGTCTAGTCACTCCAGTCTAGTCACCCACAACATTGTTTAATGTTTTTATTGGTTTATTGTTTGTTTATGTTAAAGCCTAGCTGTGTTTATTTGATTAGTGGTTATTATTTTGTTGCAAGCTACCGGACTCCATCGCCCATAATCCCCTTCACCAACAGGTCACTGTCACATGTACACCATCAACCAATCACAGACCAGTATGAAGAAGCTCCTCGCCAGAGTTCTGATCGCTCACACCTGAAGTTGATTACTTCTGTCTGTATATAAACCCATGAGTTTGATCTCTGGTAGTGAATTGACCGGTGCTCACTGAGTGGTCCTGTGTTTGTCTCTGTTCTGGTTTTAAAAAACATCAACCAGATTCAAAATGAATAAACTGTGTGTTTACATAAAATTAATAGAATCTGTTTAATCTCTGCGTACACTGTGGTCTACAGCAGTGGTTCCCAGTTTTGGTCATGGAGAACTTGCCCTGCACAGTGTGGTGTTTTCCCAACATACCTTCCAGCAGAGGTTCTCAACCTGCACTACCTGAAGTACCACCTGTAGAGCCTAGCAGCCCACAGACTCTTAATGCGCTGAAAGACAATCAGAGCCTGAAAAAGTTCTGATTGTTCATTTCGGTTAATCACACAAATCAAAATCTGCCGTTATATTAAAAAGAAACAGGTCATATATCCACACCTGTAAGAGCACCTGGAGAAACTTCTCCATCTCTAGCTAGTTGACTATCTGTGAACCACATGTGGTCTCAATCTGAAGATGTTTATTTCACCGTGGGGGAGGTTTTTTTGCTGCAGGTCTATTAATACTTATATTTTTATATTAGATTTATCAAGTAACCAGTGTGAACTGCTGCCTCTCCCTGAGTACAGACCAGCAAGCCACTGGTTGAGAAACCCTCCCTTAAAGACCCCACCAGTTTATACACCCCACCTGGTGTTGGAGTAGGTGAGCTGGAAAGGAGGTGAGGAGCTGCACATAGCTTTGCTCACAGCATCAGGTACAATAACAAACATCTATTCATCTGATCCAGTTTCATTACACCCATCTTCTTCTAGTGGAGCAGATCTTCAGTCCATACATCCCTCTATCTGAACACTGGGAGACCCCATACTACAGCCCGACTGAGACCCCAAACCAAAACATCATCATCAGCTGAATAGAGCAGAAACCACCAGGTCTGTGTTGCCCTCTGGTGGTGATCAGGGGTCATTGTAGTTCTCAAGTGGCCAGTTAGTGGAAGTACAAGGGCGGTGTTTCTAATAAAGTGGCCAGTTAGTGGAAGCACAAGGGAGGTGTTTCTAATAAAGTGGCCAGTTAGTGGAAGCACAAGGGAGGTGTTTCTAATAAAGTGGCCAGTTAGTGGAAGCACAAGGGAGGTGTTTCTAATAAAGTGGCCAGTTAGTGGAAGCACAAGGGAGGTGTTTCTAATAAAGTGGTCAGTTAGTGGAAGCATGAGGTGGGTGTTTCTAATAAAGTGGCCAGTTAGTGGAAGCGCAAGGTGGGTGTTTCTAACAAAGTGGCCAGTTAGTGGAAACACAAGGTGAGTGTTTCTAATAAAGTGGCCAGTTAGTGGAAGCGTATGCTGGGTGTTTCCAATAAAGTGGCCAGTTAGTGGAAGCATAAGGTGAGTGTTTCCAATAAAGTGGCCATTTGGTGGAAGCACAGGGTGGGTGTTTCTAATAATGTGGCCAATTAGTGGAAACACAAGGTGGGTGTTTCTCATAAAGTGGCCAGTTAGTGGAAACACAAGGTGGGTGTTTCTAATAAAGTGGCCAGTTAGTGGAAACACAAGGGAGGTGTTTCTAATAAAGTGGCCAGTTAGTGGAAGCACAAGGTCGGTGTTTCTAATAAAGTGGCCAGTTAGTGGAAGCACAAGGGAGGTGTTTCTAATAAAGTGGTCAGTTAGTGGAAGCATGAGGTGGGTGTTTCTAATAAAGTGGCCAGTTAGTGGAAGCGCAAGGTGGGTGTTTCTAACAAAGTGGCCAGTTAGTGGAAACACAAGGTGAGTGTTTCTAATAAAGTGGCCAGTTAGTGGAAGCGTATGCTGGGTGTTTCCAATAAAGTGGCCAGTTAGTGGAAGCATAGGGTGAGTGTTTCCAATAAAGTGGCCATTTGGTGGAAGCACAGGGTGGGTGTTTCTAATAATGTGGCCAATTAGTGGAAACACAAAATGGGTGTTTCTCATAAAGTGGCCAGTTAGTGGAAACACAAGGTGGGTGTTTCTCATAAAGTGGCCAGTTAGTGGAAGTACAAGGTGAGTGTTTCTAATAAAGTGGCTAGTTAGTGGAAGCACAAGGGAGGTGTTTCTAACAAAGTGGCCAGTTAGAGGAAGTACAAGGAGGGTGTTTCTAATAAAGTGGCCAGTTAGTGGAAGCACAAGGGAGGTGTTTCTAATAAAGTGGTCAGTTAGTGGAAGCATGAAGTGGGTGTTTCTAATAAAGTGGCCAGTTAGTGTGATGTACATGTTGTAGATAATTGCTGGTGGTATATATATATATTATTATAGATACTATTATTGATTGGAAGTACATATGGTATATATAGAGTATGTTCACTCTCTGATGGAAATCATGTGATGTTGTTCAGGTTTTGTGTTGTAACTTTATTGAATTATTGATAATAAATAAATGTAAAGGCTTATTTTGTTAATTCTTATAGTTAAAACACAACGCTCTGCTTTATATGCTGAAAGAGTCACTCTTTAGGGTCAAAGTTGAGCAAATAAGACAAATGTGACACCAAGTAATGCAATTCACTCAATAGTTTTATTAGTTTGACAATCTTCATCATATCACACGTCTTAGTCTTAAAGACACAGTGAGAAGAACAGCTAGTTTAATTTTCAGGGATAAAGAGAAGCTGGAAAAGAGTTAATAGCAGAAGAGAGTTTACTAATTATGCTAAAACCAAACCAAACCGTGTGAAACTCAGATACAGTCAGATCTGTTCACAGTGGTGGTGAATGGAATCAGACGTCCACCTCTAAAAGCTCCTCACAGAAAGTTACTACAGTAGATGTTATAAATACACT
>CM038726.1:38182277-38249777 GCA_021613375.1 Megaleporinus macrocephalus | reverse complement strand
GTTTTTTCTTCTAATGTAATGTTTACCTTTTACAGGATACAGGAATAATTATACATATTTATATATATATATTATATATATATTGTATGTCGTATATATATATATATATATATATATATATATATATATATATATATATATATATATATATATATATATATATATATATATATAAAATAAAGGGTACAAAGACAGTTTGATCATCACGACTCTTTCTGGAAGTGTCACCAGCAAAAATGATATAAATAAATGGTTGAAAATATTCTTCACTTTGTGCATTTCCATAAAACATTTAGTAAATCTTTAAAACTGGGATCCAGTGAGTTTTTTTGCTGTGATGATTTCTGAGCCCGAATCATCTCAGGATATATGGCCGTAGGCAAAACGTTGCACACCGCTGGTGAAATTACATGTTATTACATGTAAATAAGCGATACATTCTTTACTGATAACACATGCTTTAAAACACAATTACTGTCTATTTGATGAATTTGACATAAAGTCGCTGTTCAAAGAAAAACAAGTATCTCTAAAATAGTAACTTTACAGGAGAGAACCTTTCTTTACTTGCCGTGTAAGTTTTATTACAAGTGATTTTGGAGCATTTCTATTGGTCCATTCATCATGAAACTCTTACAGATAAGATATAATTAACAGCTATTGTGTTAATATGATGTGGAAAAATGAAAATTATCAAAAATGTTGATACATGTAGTTTTGGACAGCGACGATAACCAACATAAATTATATTTAATTTATTTTGTAATATAGAAAACTTAAACTTAAAAAATACAAATTTTCCATTTTCATATTTAGATTTGACCCCAGTAAACGTATTTATGTAAAGGTAATGTTCTAAATTCAGTTTTTTTATCTTTACTGATAAACTTTTTCTTTAAATTAAACTTTTTAGTTCAATGTATTCATTTAGAATCTATCAGGTCAAACTGTAATAATCCATAACTGAAAAACAAACTGGAGCACAACTTGCAAATGCATAAAGTAATGGCAGACAGGAAGACACAACCATGCAGAAGTGCATCCTTACCAGCGGCTTGTGGTTTCTTCACCTCAGCAGTTTGATGACTGTCTCTGGCTGCAACATCAAAGAAAAACATCCGCTAAAATTAAAGCTAAACTGAAATCATCGTAAATAAGCTGACTTTATAAGAACTCAGATCAGCTTGAAGTCTGTAAAAATGTAATCAGTTCATTTTGAATTTGAATTTTTATTAAATAATATTATTAAATTAATTATTATTATTATTTGATAATTATTATAGATTATTATTATTTGCAATCATTGGCATGCGGTAGTGCAGCATCTAAATTACAACCACAAATTCCAGTTTGCACAATATGATTAGCAAAGGAGGTAACATTGAGCTTCTTGGTTATATAGAAAAACATTAGTCAACATAGTTATTTAATAACCCAAGTTAATTAGTTTAGTTTCTTAAGAGGCAAAGACTTTATTTTAAGTAGTTTTTTTGACATAATTTTAGATGCAGTACTAAAAATTACAATTTATATACAATATTAATAGTGCTTTACTGATAAAAACCAATAAGAAATTAAAGTAATTTTTGAGTTGAGTAAAACTCGTTTAATTACTTGTTATGGCATGAAGTAGTTTTTTTGGTTGTAGCAACAAAGCACTTTTTTACAGAGTATTTTTCAGAGTATTACAGCGAATTAATACCATTATATAACATACCGAAGAGTCCAAGCAGTACAGTTACCAATAATGGGGTTTTGAAGACCAACATCTTTATCTTTGTATCTTGCTGATCTCCACTGACCTTTGCTGGAGAGCTGGACAAAGATGGACAGAGAGAGTTTTAATGGTCTGGTACGTTTACAGTTACAGTTAAAAAACATTTAGACCCAAGACTTCAGCTAATATGTGTGAAAAAGAAGAAATGTCAAAACGTTATATAAGTGTTACAATCATCACACAGATAAACAAATTTTTGTGATTATTTTAACTCTAATAGTTTCTTAAAACAAGCCAAAATATAAACATCTCCAATTAAAACGAAATCTCAGAAAACTCTGTTTAAAAGTCATTTAGAAAGTAATAATTTTTTTAAAGAAACTTGATTTATGTGTTTTCAGTGCTGATATTTTTGAAGTTGAAGGAAACTTAACATACCTCTCAGTGTTCAGTCCCCTGTGTGTCCTGCAATGTTCTGCACTTCAGTTCATTCTTAATTTATAGGGAGAAGCAGAACCGGAAGAAACTGAAACCACAGCCTGAGCAGATCTATCTTTCTTTATTTGCACATCGAACCTCCATGCACTGCACACTGGTTTGCAAAGGTGTTGTACAAACTGTGAAAATCTGTGGGTAGTGTTAAACACCTTCTCAAAATAACATACACGTCTCAAAGCCAGCTGGACACTTGTCTGAAACTACACCGCAGCGATGTATTGCAACTGGACCCGCTGCTTAAACTTAAGAAAAAGACTGGTATTATCTCTGTGTTTATTATTTAGCCAGGACCCCCAAAATATATAATTGCACATTAATTATTATTAGTTTTTTTACTATATATATATATATATATATATATATATATCATATTCTACAAAATATTGTGTAAATATATACCATTAAATAATATATAACCTAAAAAATTATTAATTATGTGGCAACAAGCAAGTCATCTAGTTTTATTCAACCTAAGAATGTAGTTTGAATTAATTATTTCTTCAATCAAGGTCATTTTTCAGTTAAGGAAGTAATTTTTAGGTTGAATGAACACACTGTGAGAAAATCATAATGTATCTGCAGTTTGGTTTTTCCTCCATAAACACTTTTTTACATTCTAATGTTGATTCCACCAAAAATAAAGTTGGGGCAATAAATAATTCACAAATTTGTCATGTTGCTCTTTTTCACAACACATAGAAGATGTTAAAGGACAGAAGATAATGAGTCATGAAGCATTTCAGGTTGTTCTTATTAGGAACAAATCTAAATGGGAATTGGTATGTAATTAATTGTACATGTCTTGTCATTAATTTTACATTCTACATACATATCATCACATTTATAATATATGGTGTAACAGATAACATTATATAATATATAACCTAAAACATTATTAAATAACATTATATTATAGTCTTGGTTAAATTTTGCATTGTAACTGAAAGTGAGCTTCACTACATGAGAACTGAACTTTCCTTCTTTACAAATGAAGATTTGAAACCAAACAACTTAGACCGCCACTCTGCAGCTAAACACAGTTTATATTTATATATCATATATCTGTCAAACTGAGATGGAACTCTGTTTTTGACTTTCCTCTCAATATACATACGTATTACAGGAACCATAACTGAGAAGTTAATAATGTCAAACGGTCATGTTAAAAAATAAATGATGTTCTTTTAACAAAAGTGACACGAGTGACTTTTAATCAGCTGAGTGACTCTAATACAGCTAATACAGCTTATACAGCAGTTTCTCATTAGGTTGAATGTATAACTCTAAATGTAGGTATTGTGATATAACCTAGGTTACAGTTTCTCATTAGGTTGAATGTATAACTCTAAATGTAGGTATTGTGATATAAACTGAGTTACAGTTTCTCATTAGGTTGAATGTATAACTCTAAATGTAGGTATTGTATATAAACTGAGTTAGAGTTCTCATTAGGTTGAATGTATAACTCTAAATGTAGGTATTGTATGTAAACTGAGTTACAGTTTCTCATTAGATTGAATGTATAACTCTAAATGTAGTTATAGTATATAAACTGAGTTACAGTTTCTCATTAGGTTGAATGTATAACTCTAAATGTAGGTATTGTATGTAAACTGAGTTACAGTTTCTCATTAGATTGAATGTATAACTCTAAATGTAGGTATATTATATAAACTGAGTTACAGTTTCTCATTAGGTTGAATGTATAACTCTAAATGTAGATATTGTATGTAAACTGAGTTACAGGTTCTCATTAGGTTGAATGTATAACTCTAAATGTAGGTATTGTGTATAAACTGAGTTAGAGTTTCTCATTAGGTTGAATGTATAACTCTAAATGTAGGTATTGTATATAAACTGAGTTACAGTTTCTCATTAGGTTGAATGTATAACTCTAAATGTAGGTATTGTGATACAACTGAATAGACAGAAGAGCAACAATGTATGAACAGGAAAAGATCTTGTCATCTTCAGTCATTTCCTTTCAAATCGTGGGAGAGGTTAAGTTTACTTTCTCAGCAGCTAAGTTAGACGTATATATAAATAACTCATAAAGCAATAGTTTCTGAGCGTATATTCATTCTCACCTCATGTTTAACAGGTCCTTACAATTTGTCCCGTCAGTCAATCACAGTAAACTACTCCTGCACTTTATATCTATGTTTAATTCATGAATGTTCACATTGCACAGGAGTAGTGTTCATAACTCTTTAGAACAGCCTTCAGTATTATGAGTGGGACCTCAAAGTACATTCTTCAAATCACGTGAAGTAAAACATGTTACAAGCTTGAAATAAAATATTAATTATATTCATTAATATAAGATATTAATATTGGTGTTTAGTCATGGGCTGAAGGTTAGGGATCCGGCCTTGTGACCTGAAGGTTGCTATTTTGGGCGCCGTGGATAGGGGTGTGTGTATATGTGGGTGTTTCACTGCCCCCCCTAGTGTGTCTGTTTACTATTGTGTGTGTATATGTGGGTGTTTCACTGCCCCCTTGTGTGTCTGCTCACTAGTGTGTGTGTATATGTGGGTGTTTCACTGCCCCCTAGTGTGTCTGTTTACTATTGTGTGTGTATATATGGGTGTTTCACTGCACTCTAGTGTATATGTTCAGTAGTGTGTGTGTGTGTGTGTATATGTGAGTATTTCACTGCCCCTAGTGGGTATGTTCACTAGTGTGTGTATACGTGAGTGTTTCACTGCCCCTAGTGTGTAAGTTCACTAGTGTGTGTGTATAAGTGGGTGTTCCACTGCCCCCTTGTGTGTCTGCTCACTAGTGTGTGTGTATATGTGGGTGCTTCACTGCCCCCTAGTGTGTCTGTTTACTATTGTGTGTGTATATACACGGGTGTTTCACTGCCCCCTAGAGTGTATGTTCACTATTGTAAGTATATGTGGGTGTTTCACTGCTCGCTAGTTGGTGTATTCACTAAAGTGTGTGTTTGTATGTATGTGTTTTACTGCCTACTAGTGTGTGTTTTCAGCAGTATGTGTGTGTGGGTGTTTTACTGCCTTGTGGTGTGTGTATGTTTACTAGTGTGTGTGTATGTGGGTGTTTCACTGCCCCCTAGTGTGTATGTTCACTATTGTGTGTGTATGTGTGTGTTTCAGTGCCCCCTAGTGTGCATTTTCACTATTGTGTGTGTATGTGGATCTTTCACTGCCCCCTAGTGTGTATGTTTACTATTGTGTGTGTATGTGTGTGTTTCACTGCCCCCTAGTGTGCATGTTAACTATTGTGTGTGTATGTGGATGTTTCACTGCCCCCTAGTGTACATGTTCACTATTGTGTGTGTATGTGGGTGTTTCACTGCCCCCTAGTGTGTATGTTCACTATTGTGTGTGTATGTGGGTGTTTCACTGCCCCCCTAGTGTGTATGTTCACTAGTGTGTGTGTATATGTGGGTGTTTCACTGCCCCCTTGAGTGTCTGCTCACTAGTGTGTGTGTATATGTGGGTGTTTCACTGCCCCCTTGTGTGTCTGCTCACTAGTGTGTGTGTAAATGTTGGTGTTTCACTGCCCCCTAGTGTGTATGTTCACTAGTGTGTGTGTATATGTGCGTGTTTCACTGTCCCCTTGTGTGTCTGCTCACTAGTGTGTGTGTATATGTGGGTGTTTCACTGCTCCCTAGTGTGTATGTTCACTATTGTGTGTTTATGTGGGTGTTTCTCTGCTACCTAGTGTGTATGTTCACTGTTGTGTGTATATGTGGGTATTTCCCTGACTGCATGTGTGCAAACACAAGTGGTAAATAGTTCTAAAATCTAATTCTATTCTGTCAGAGTTTAATCTAACGGCGTAATTAGGAGTATTTGTAGGAATGTGGGTCAATGTGTACAAATGTTAGCTTGGCGCTAACTCAATACTGCATATCCAATAGAAGGCTAACAGAAGTTAGCTTCGCTGCAGTGCTGTTACAGAGTGCAGGGTTGTAGTGGTTAATATCAGAAACAGTGAGGGAGAAAATAACAGTGATATCACTCTATTAACGTTCTTCTCACTCTCCAGGCCCGTGACTTCATGCTCAGGGTGTAAATGTCAAATGTGTGGTCACTTAATTTTACACACCACAAGCTGCCATTGCATCCAAGCATCGGACGCTTCCTCAGCCGCTAAGACAATCCCATGATGCAGCGCAGGCTAATCTAGGAGCAGTGAAGTGGTTTTAAAATGTGAGTTATTTTGATTCTCTGGAGTTTTAATGTGTTTCTGGTCATATAATCACACAAAACAGTATTTTATTATCAACTCTGTAACGAGTCCTTCACCATTTACACTTTATACTCCAGACATTAGCATTTATGCTAGCGGATTTTTAAGCCTCGGGCTATTGTTTTGGATGCGGGCCGGTAGCTTAGCAACCAGCTAAACCACCATGGCGTGCTGCAGTGGGCGGGAACAAGCCGTGACGCAGTCTCTCTCTAACTAGAGCGTCTCAGTAATCTGTTTTATGAGGAGAGATGAGGAGAGAACACTGATACTTACACACTCACTACCTAGACAGCCTACTTACACACTCACTACCTAGACAGCCTACTTACACACTCACTACCTAGACAGCCTACTTACACACTCACTAGGAGTTTGAGACAGAGCCATTGTATCTAGTGTTCTAAGTTGCTATTGGACAGAGAGACTGTCTATCTCTCCTTTCCTCCTATCAGAATGATCGAGAGGCGGGATCAGGTAGGGGAGGGAGGAGCAGCGCGTGAGGAGAGAAATGGAGAGAGCCGGTGAAGTTAGCACAGCTATAGGAGAGCTGGTACTGTTGGAGGTCCAGTGTGTGTAGGAGCAGCAGAACTACTCGGTTCCTGTACTGAACTGTTAGGAGGAGTTTTTTTTAATGAGTTTTTAGCTTTTGAATCAGTATCATTAGAGTTAGGCGCTACACTGTAAAACTAAAATGTGAATTAACAGTAAAATACTGGCAGCAGAGACGCTGTTATTTCACAGTGCATCTACTGTAATTTATTTGAACAGTATTGTACTGTAAATGGAATTACAGTATATGAGAGTAAAATAACTGCGTATTTATGGTACTAACCAACTAGTCAGTCAGCTAGCTACCTAACTAGCTAAGATTCAAGATTCAAGAGTTTTATTGTCATGTGTACAGCAGAACAGATATAAAAATATATACAAAATATTCAAAGTATAATAATATAAGTTGAAGTAAATAAAAGTATTTTTATAGTTAAAGGATAAAAAATAAAAGTTATGTGTGCTTTTATGTGCAAGTATGAAGAGCAGCAGCCATAAAGTGCAAGTTGCAAGTAACAAATGTAAACAATAGTGTTGTTGTGTGAGTAGCGAATGTAAACAGTATTATATGTAAACAGCAGTACAGTGAGTGTAAACAGTATTGTATGTAAACAACAGTACAGTGAGTGTAAACAGTATTGTATGTAAACAGCAGTACAGTGAATGTAAACATTATTGTATGTAAACAGCAGTACAGTGAGTGTAAACAGTATTGTATGTAAACAACAGTACAGTGAGTGTAAACAGTATTGTATGTAAACAGCAGTACAGTGAATGTAAACATTATTGTATGTAAACAACAGTACAGTGAGTGTAAACAGTATTGTATGTAAACAGCAGTACAGTGAATGTAAACATTATTGTATGTAAACAGCAGTACAGTGAGTGTAAACAGTATTGTATGTAAACAGCAGTACAGTGAGTGTAAACAGTATTGTATGTAAACAGCAGTACAGTGAATGTAAACAGTATTGTATGTAAACAGCAGTACAGTGAGTGTAAACAGTATTGTATGTAAACAGCAGTACAGTGAATGTAAACATTATTGTATGTAAACAGCAGTACAGTGAGTGTAAACAGTATTGTATGTAAACAGCAATACAGTAAATGTAAACAGTATTGTAGGTAAAAAGCAATACAGTGAATGTAAACAGTATTGTATGTAAACAGCAATACAGTAAATGTAAACAGTATTGTAGGTAAAAAGCAATACAGTGAATGTAAACGGTATTGTATGTAAACAGTATTGTATGTAAACAGTATTGTATGTAAGCAGCAGTACAGTGAGTGTAAACAGTATTGTATGTAAACAGCAGTACAGTGAGTGTAAACAGTATTGTATGTAAACAGTATTGTATGTAAACAGCAGTACAGTGAGTGTAAACAGTATTGTATGTAAACAGCAATACAGTGAGTGTAAACAGTATTGTATGTAAACAGTATTGTATGTAAACAGCAGTACAGTGAGTGTAAACAGTATTGTATGTAAACAACAGTACAGTGAGTGTAAACAGTATTGTATGTAAACAGCAGTACAGTGAGTGTAAACAGTATTGTATGTAAACAGTATTGTATGTAAACAGCAGTACAGTGAGTGTAAACAGTATTGTATGTAAACAGCAGTACAGTGAGTGTAAACAGTATTGTATGTAAACAGTATTGTATGTAAACAGTATTGTATGTAAACAACAGTACAGTGAATGTAAACAGTATTGTATGTAAACAGCAGTACAGTGAATGTAAACAGTATTGTATGTAAACAGCAGTACAGTGAATGTAAACAGTATTGTATGTAAGCAGCATTGTATGTAAACAGTATTGTATGTAAACAGCAGTACAGTGAATGTAAACATTATTGTATGTAAACAGCAGTACAGTGAGTATAAACAGTATTGTATGTAAACAGCAGTACAGTGAGTGTAAACAGTATTGTATGTAAACAACAGTACAGTGAATGTAAACAGTATTGTATGTAAACAGCAGTACAGTGAATGTAAACAGTATTGTATGTAAACAGCAGTACAGTGAATGTAAACAGTATTGTATGTAAGCAGCATTGTATGTAAACAGTATTGTATGTAAACAGCAGTACAGTGAATGTAAACATTATTGTATGTAAACAGCAGTACAGTGAGTATAAACAGTATTGTATGTAAACAGCAGTACAGTGAGTGTAAACAGTATTGTATGTAAACAGCAGTACAGTGAATGTAAACAGTATTGTATGTAAACAGCGGTACAGTGAGTATAAACAGTATTGTATGTAAACAGCAGTACAGTGAATGTAAACAGTATTGTGTGTAAACAGCAGTACAGTGAATGTAAACAGTATTGTATGTAAACAGCAGTACAGTGAATGTAAACAGTATTGTATGTAAACAGCAGTACAGTGAGTATAAACAGTATTGTATGTAAACAGCAGTACAGTGAATGTAAACAGTATTGTGTGTAAACAGCAGTACAGTGAATGTAAACAGTATTGTATGTAAACAGCAGTACAGTGAATGTAAACAGTATTGTATGTAAACAGTGTTGTATGTAAACAGCAGTACAGTGAGTGTAAACAGTATTGTATGTAAACAGCAGTACAGTGAGTGTAAACAGTATTGTATGTAAACAGTATTGTATGTAAACAGCGGTACAGTGAGTGTAAACAGTATTGTATGTAAACAGCAGTACAGTGAGTGTAAACAGTATTGTATGTAAACAGCGGTACAGTGAGTGTAAACAGTATTGTATGTAAACAGCAGTACAGTGAATGTAAACAGTATTGTATGTAAACAGTGTTGTATGTAAACAGCAGTACAGTGAGTGTAAACAGTATTGTATGTAAACAGTATTGTATATAAACAGCAGTACAGTGAGTGTAAACAGTATTGTATGTAAACAGCAGTACAGTGAGTGTAAACAGTATTGTATGTAAACAGCAGTACAGTGAGAGTAAACAGTATTGTATATAAACAGCAGTACAGTGAGTGTAAACAGTATTGTATGTAAACAGCAGTACAGTGAATGTAAACAGTATTGTATGTAAACAGCAGTACAGTGAGTGTAAACAGTATTGTATGTAAACAGCAGTACAGTGAATGTAAACAGTATTGTATGTAAACAGCAGTACAGTGAGTGTAAACAGTATTGTATGTAAACAGCAGTACAGTGAATGTAAACAGTATTGTATGTAAACAGCAGTACAGTGAATGTAAACGGTATTGTATGTAAACAGCAGTACAGTGAATGTAAACAGTATTGTATGTAAACAGTGTTGTATGTAAACAGCAGTACAGTGAGTGTAAACAGTATTGTATGTAAACAGCAGTACAGTGAGTGTAAACAGTATTGTATATAAACGGCAGTACAGTGAGTGTAAACAGTATTGTATGTAAACAGCAGTACAGTGAGTGTAAACAGTATTGTATGTAGACAGCAGTACAGTGAATGTAAACAGTATTGTATATAAACAGCAGTACAGTGAGTGTAAACAGTATTGTATGTAGACAGCAGTACAGTGAATGTAAACAGTATTGTATATAAACAGCAGTACAGTGAATGTAAACAGTATTGTATGTAAACAGCAGTACAGTGAATGTAAACAGTATTGTATATAAACAGCAGTACAGTGAATGTAAACAGTATTGTATATAAACAGCAGTACAGCGAGTGTAAACAGTATTGTATGTAGACAGCAGTACAGTGAATGTAAACAGTATTGTATATAAACAGCAGTACAGTGAATGTAAACAGTATTGTATATAAACAGCAGTACAGTGAGTGTAAACAGTATTGTATATAAACAGCAGTACAGTGAATGTAAACAGTATTGTATGTAAACAGCAGTACAGTGAGTGTAAACAGTATTGTATGTAAACAGCAGTACAGTGTATGTAAACAGTATTGTATGTAAAGAGCAGTACAGTGAATGTAAACAGTATTGTATGTAAAGGGCAGTACAGTGAGTGTAAGCAGTATTGTATGTAAACAGCAGTACAGTGAGTGTAAACAGTATTGTATGTAAACAGCAGTACAGTGAATGTAAACAGTATTGTATGTAAACAGCAGTACAGTGAGTGTAAACAGTATTGTATGTAAACAGCAGTACAGTGTATGTAAACAGTATTGTATGTAAACAGCAGTACAGTGAATGTAAACAGTATTGTATGTAAACAGCAGTACAGTGAGTGTAAACAGTATTGTATATAAACAGCAGTACAGTGAATGTAAACAGTATTGTATATAAACAGCAGTACAGTGAGTGTAAACAGTATTGTATGTAGACAGCAGTACAGTGAATGTAAACAGTATTGTATATAAACAGCAGTACAGTGAATGTAAACAGTATTGTATATAAACAGCAGTACAGTGAGTGTAAACAGTATTGTATATAAACAGCAGTACAGTGAATGTAAACAGTATTGTATGTAAACAGCAGTACAGTGAGTGTAAACAGTATTGTATGTAAACAGCTGTACAGTGAGTGTAAACAGTATTGTATATAAACAGCGGTACAGTGAGTATAAACAGTATTGTATGTAAACAGTATTGTATGTAAACAGCAGTACAGTGAGTGTAAACAGTATTGTATGTAAACAGCAGTACAGTGAATGTAAACAGTATTGTATGTAAACAGCAGTACAGTGAATGTAAACAGTATTGTATGTAAACAGCAGTACAGTGAGTGTAAACAGTGTTGTATGTAAACAGTATTGTATTTGTTTACTGTTTAGAGTTTTACGGACTGTGTGCTGTGAGTGGTGGTGTTAAAATCCACCTCAATTAGCCTAAAGCTGACTGGTAGAGTCCAGAGCTACTGGAACGGTAGGGGTTCATAATAACAGCTTCTGCGGGACGTTTATGCTGCCCACTAGCACCTCCAGCTACCAGGAAATGCTTGATGGTTCCACAGGTTAGCCAGCGCTCAGCTCTCCTGTATCCAGAGGACAGAGTGCTCGGCTGTGGACAATAACAGACTGTGAGTACACCTTGCTTATGGCTAGGTGTGAGTGGTTAAGTTTTATTGTTTATACAGTAAACTTAACGGTTTAGAAGCATACCCACAAACTCAGCTAGCATAGTTAGCCTCTGTGATAAGAGAGGGCTACACAGGTTTTTCATAAAGAAGCTGAGTTTTATATCAATTACAAACATTTTTATTATATTTAGCGTTGGTGATACAATTAACTCGTTTGTTTTGTGTCAGCTTATTAGTTAGTTAGCTATGCTAGCTAGTCAGCTAGCTTAATTTGCTCATATACTGTTTTTTTTCATTAGTTATAAACATGTTTATGACCCACACAGCTGTTTCACTGTTGAGATGTTATTAACTCTGTGTTGAAGTCTGTAGGCCTTCTAGCTAATTGGATCAACGTAATTAAAAAAATGTCCAACTTGATATCTTGTATATGTGGTTGAGTTTAAAATCTATGTTTTTGTTAACAGTTATTGAGTTTATGTTCTCTACAAACGCTTCTTGCTGTGGCTGAAAAGCTAATTTAGTAAAGATAGACTCTCTAACTGCTCTCCTATTGGCTGTTCTGAAGCTGGTATATTTAGTGGCTAGCACTTTGTGAAACAGTGCAAGCTGAACGCTACTGTATACAGTCGGACGTGATAACAGCGTGACTGTGAGGAAGGTCTATAAGGCTCTATAAATATTAATAACCATTAAGATTACACATGATAACACAGTATGAATATCAGCGCTGTCTAAAGAAAACCTAATGTAGGACCTTTAAAAAAAGTTTAATCTCTTTTTCTTTTATCTCTCATGTGTGTGTGCATGTGTCAGAACTTCACTTCCTTTGTTTTTCTTTCCACACCTTAAATCAGGTGGTTTCTGATACTTTAATTTTTAGAGTTGTGATAAACAGCTTCTGGTCATGTGGTAAACAGTGGATTTGGCTACTGTATTCTTTAATACACCAATAATTTAACTAAACACACTTAGCAATGTCCTGGGCTAAACGATGAGACAGGTTTACTCATATTTAATATCACTACATTTGAATACTTTATTCATATGCATTTATAAGACATTATATTTTATATATAGCATTTAATAACATCAGGCATAAGTGTATATAGTTGCTCTTAAATAAGTTCCCATAATGTAAAATACCTTAGATAATAAATAAATTGTAAAATTCATACTGCATATATTAAAATTATTCTTTTTTAATATTACTAAACAAGCTGAAGTGCTGATTGAGTAAAGTTGGTCGCCACTGTTGAGATGAGTCCCTCTTGTAGTGCATCGCCATATTCATGTTTACTGTGTTCTAGTATTATAATGCATTGTGAACCCCAACAGTCATATACTATCACTTTATAAAGCATCACACATGTAATTATACCTACTTAAGCAATTACATGGATGTATGCCCTGATCATAAGACATTATCTATGCTTTATAATGCTTTATAAATGTGTTTGTAAAGCATTGTCGACACTTACATAGTAAGTGTTAACAGACATGGTTACACTGGCGGATGTGCCATTCAGGAAGTTCTTTCTGTGGTTTAGAGAGTAGTTCGTTTGAATTTCGAAATATGAGGCCTCTGTGCTAGTTGTGTGCTTTGATCAGGTCAAACCAGCCTTTCATCAACATTGAAGGGACATCTAGACTCTCTAACTGCTCTCCTATTGGCTGTTCTGAGGCTGGTATTTTTAGTGGCGAGCACTTTGCGAAACTGAACAAGCTGAACGCTACTGTTCACAGTCGGACGTGATGATGACACAGTGACTGTGAGGAAGGTCTATAAAGTTCTATAAGTATTTAGAACCATGAATATTAAACATTATAACACGATGTGAATATTGTTGCTGTCTAAAGAAAACCTCATGTAGGACTTTTTTTTTTAATTCTCTCTTTTTTTATATATCTCTCGTGTGTGTGTGTGTGTGTGTGTGTGTGTGTGTGCATGTGTCAGAACTTCAATTCCCCTAATTCATTTTTCTTTCCGCACCAATAATTAGATGGTTTCCGGCCAGTTGACCAATTCAGTGCAGTTGAAGAGTGATTGATCTGTTGCTGCGCTATCGGGAATAAGGATGGGTGAGACACACGGAGAGACCAGGCTTTGGAGAGAGTTCCATCCATCCCTTATCTTCTGCTTTATCCCGCTTGTCGGGGTCACGGGGGGGCTGGAACCAATCCCAGCGTCATTGGGCGAAGGCGGCGTACACCATGGACAGGCCGCCAGTCCATCACATGGCCAACACACACTCACACACACACTCTCACCTACGGGCAGTTTAGAGTGAGTATCCTAACATGCATGTGTTTGGACTGTGGGAGGAAACCGGAGTACCCGGAGGAACCCACTCAAACACAGAGAGACCATACACACTCCACACAGAACCACCCAGACCGGGAATCCAACCCAGATCATCTTACTGTGAGGAGACAGTGCTGACCACTACACCACCATACTGACCACTACACCACCATACTAACCACTACACCACCATACTGACCACTACACCACCATACTAACCACTACACCACCATACTAACCACTACACCACCATACTGACCACTACACCACCATACTGACCACTACACTACCATACTAACCACTACACCACCATACTAACCACTACACCACCGTACTAACCACTACACCACCATACTGACCACTACACCACCATACTAACCACTACACCACCATACTGACCACTACACCACCATACTAACCACTACACCACCATACTAACCACTACACCACCATACTAACCACTACACCACCATACTAATCACTACACCACCATACTAACCACTACACCACCATACTAACCACTACACCACCACACTAACCACTACACCACCGTACTAACCACTACACCACCGTACTAACCACTACACCACCGTACTAACCACTACACCACCGTACTAACAACTACACCACCATACTAACCACTACACCACCATACTAACCACTACACCACCGTACTAACCACTACACCACCGTACTAACCACTACACCACCGTACTAACCACTACACCACCATACTGACCACTACACCACCATACTAACCACTACAACACCATACTAACCACTACACCACCGTACTAACCACTACACCACCGTACTAACCACTACACCACCATACTGACCACTACACCACCATACTAACCACTACACCACCATACTAACCACTACACCACCATACTAACCACTACAACACCGTACTAACCACTACACCACCATATTAACCACTACACCACCATACTAACCACTACACCACCATACTAACCACTACACCACCATACTAACCACTACACCACCATACTAACCACTACACCACCGTACTAACCACTACACCACCATACTAACCACTACACCACCATACTAACCACTACACCACCATACTAACCACTACACCTCCTTCTTTCTTTTTTATTTATTTTTCTACTTGTTTTCTTAATAATGTCCTGTTCTCTATAATTGGTAGTTTTGCTGGTCTATATTCAATACTTAAACATTTCCAGCTGATGTTTTGAGAAGTTAATCCTTAACAGAAGTTTTTGGAGGCACAGCGCTAACTGTTATACTGTGAGTTTATTTACAGGTGATGTTTGCAGTGGTGTATTTGTGTAGGGACTACACAAATACCTCCAAAATGGTAACTTCACAGGACAGAATAACAAACTACTCCACTTTTAATGTAGGTCAACAGAACAGAGTTTTTTTCCAAGCTATTTTCATTTCAGTTTATTTACTCCAACATTCAAGGTTCAGTAACACAACCAATCACAGACCCCTAACATTGACCCAGCTATCCAGAGCCCAGAACGAAACGTGTTTGTGTTTATTTGGATGGTAAGAAGCAGAAGCAGCTCCTAAGCCTGAACTTTGGAGGTGACACTGAACTGGAAGTGAGTCTGAGAAGAACTGAAGCTGGACTGAAGATAAACAGTGGACACAGTAAACAAGAGACAAACTGTAGCCCAGAAAAAAATAACCGTCCTGCACACGAAAGGAAACATTTTGCAGCAGCAGCAGCTTCGGCAGAGTGACCAGCCAGACACTCTTATTAGACACACATCACTTCACAGTGTGAACAGACACTGCAGTGGACACAGTAAAGACAGAATAGACGCTGCAGTGGACACAGTAAAGACAGAATAGAAGCTGCAGTGGACACAATAAAGACAGAATAGACGCTGCAGTGGACACAGTAAGGACAGAATAGATGCTGCAGGGGACGTAGGAAAGACAGATGCTGCAGTGGACACAGCAAGGACAGAATAGATGCTGCAGGGGACGTAGGAAAGACAGATGCTGCAGTGGACACAGTAAAGACAAAATAGACGCTGCAGGGGACGCAGTACACATAGTAATAATGTAAATCTTTACAGAGTGAACAGACACTGCAGTGGACATAGTAAGGACAGGATAGACGCTGCAGGGGACGCAGTACACACAGTAATAATGTAAATCTTTACAGAGTGACCAGACGCTGCAGTGGACATAGTAAGGACAGAATAGACGCTGCAGTGGACACAGTAAAGACAGAATAGATGCTGCAGTGGACACAGTAAGGACAGAATAGATGCTGCAGGGGACGTAGGAAAGACAGATACTGCAGTGGACACAGCAAGGACAGAATAGATGCTGCAGGGGACGTAGGAAAGACAGATGCTGCAGTGGACACAGTAAAGACAAAATAGACGCTGCAGGGGACACAGTACACATAGTAATAATGTATATGTTTACAGAGTGAACAGACACTGCAGTGGACACAAGACTCTCAGGTTGTCTAATCAAAATAATCAGTGAGGTCCATCTCAGACGTTTCATCAGATTCGTCCTCAATAAAGTGATGGAAAAATCTCGGAGAAATTTCTGGAAATAGGAAAGTAGTAGACTTCAGTTGTCTACTAGCACACACCCAGCCCTGCACGTCCTCTGAGATTCCTGAGTCGTCTTCATCCAGCCCACACTGATAGAGGGTCTCGTTCAAGTGTCCAGCCGTAACACCTTCCTGGAGATAAAACATGGGTAACGTGTGTTGTATACAGTTGTGGCAACTTCAGAAAAATATTTGGTTTGGTAGCGCGTACTTCTGTTATAAACTTTTAATATGTTAATGAACTCTGACTTTCCCACCGTAGATATGAGCGCCATAAACATCGCTATAGCATCTGTGATTGCCTTCCACTGTGTTCCATTCTTATCACAGTTGTAAATTTGAATTAATCGATAAAATCTCTAACAGCAGCTTAATCATTCTCTAATATAATAATCATATCGTAGCACTAATTTTACCAGTTGAACAATTAACAATTTACATAGTAACATAAGAAGCATTAATATCTGTAGGAGCATTTATCATTTCTTAAGAGTGATTTCTTAATGATGTATTTATACCATAAACCAAAAACATATTATACTAAAAATTCACTTAGTTGCTTTTAATATGGATTTTTAATATATAAATAATTTGAATATCTATTATTAAGGTCTGCTTTTTCTTCTCTTTAAATAGCAGATATTTAAGATTTTTCTATTTCTTGATGCAAATATTTTTCCTAAGTACTTAGATTATCATTATATCACAATATCAGCCACGCAGAATTTAACAGGAGCACTACAAACACTTCTATGGAGGTGAAACTAACTGTTCTTAGCCTATTCCAGTTATCCTTCCAGAATAAAGGTCCCTGCAAACAAAATATAATAGCTAAAATAAGATCAGCTTGCACAAACTGTAAGATGATATACGTTCATGTTTAACCACTAAGAACTCAGGTGTGCACTGACACCACTATACTCTATAAATCACATTACTACTAGTCCAGCTTGAGCAAGTCCTCATCACAACATCTCTTACATTAATTAATGTGTTAAATAGTATTTTGAGTAAATCTTACAATATCCGCCCACAGCTTCCTCCCGTTTGCCTGAGACAGGATCCAGTCCTGTAAACACAAACACAAACAGTGGTATGTAATTTGTGCCCTGTGTACTTAAAGCCCCATTTTCAGAACCTACAGCATTATTTATTTTATCAAACATTAATTTTAGCCTCCAAAAACAAAAGCTTTGTGGCCTCTCTGTGGTACTTTATTAAATATCAGAGTAAGAGTATGTATACACTGAGAGATCTGAAATAAATTAGAGTAAGAGTATATATACACTGAGATCTGAAAAGAAATCAGAGTAAGAGTATATATACACTGAGAGATCTGAAAAGAAATTAGTGTAAGAGTATATATATATACACTGAGAGATCTGAAAGAAATTAGTGTAAGAGTATATATACACTGAGATATCTGAATGAAATTAGTGTAAGAGTATATATAGATACAGAGATCTGAAAAGAAATTAGTGTAAGAGTATATATAGATACACTGAGAGATCTGAAAAGAAATTAGAGTAAGAGTATATATACACTGAGAGATCTGAAAGAAATTAGAGTAAGAGTATATATACACTGAAAGATCTGAAAAGAAATTAGTGTAAGAGTATATATATATATATATATACACTGAGATATCTGAATGAAATTAGTGTAAGAGTATATATAGATACACTGAGAGATCTGAAAAGAAATTAGTGTAAGAGTATATATACACTGAGAGATCTGAAAGAAATTAGTGTAAGAGTATATATACACTGAGAGATCTGAAAGAAATTAGTGTAAGAGTATATATACACTGAGATATCTGAATGAAATTAGTGTAAGAGTATATATAGATACACTGAGAGATCTGAAAAGAAATTAGTGTAAGAGTATATATACACTGAGAGATCTGAAAAGAAATTAGTGTAAGAGTATATATATATATACACTGAGATATCTGAAAGAAATTAGTGTAAGAGTATATATATATATACACTGAGAGATCTGAATGAAATTAGTGTAAGAGTATATATAGATACAGAGATCTGAAAAGAAATTAGTGTAAGAGTATATATAGATACACTGAGAGATCTGAAAAGAAATTAGAGTAAGAGTATATATACACAGAGATCTGAAAGAAATTAGAGTAAGAGTATATATACACTGAGAGATCTGAAAAGAAATTAGTGTAAGAGTATATATATATATATATACACTGAGATATCTGAATGAAATTAGTGTAAGAGTATATATAGATACACTGAGAGATCTGAAAAGAAATTAGTGTAAGAGTATATATATATACACTGAGAGATCTGAAAGAAATTAGAGTAAGAGTATATATACACTGAGAGATCTGAAAGAAATTAGTGTAAGAGTATATATACACTGAGAGATCTGAAAGAAATTAGTGTAAGAGTATATATACACTGAGAGATCTGAAAAGAAATTAGTGTAAGAGTATATATACACTGAGAGATCTGAAAAGAAATTAGTGTAAGAGTATATATACACTGAGAGATCTGAAAAGAAATTAGTGTAAGAGTATATATAAATACACTGAGAGATCTGAAAGAAATTAGTGTAAGAGTATATATATATATACACTGAGAGATCTGAAAGAAATTAGTGTAAGAGTATATATACACTGAGAGATCTGGAAAGAAATTAGTGTAAGAGTATATATACACTGAGAGATCTGAAAAGAAATTAGTGTAAGAGTATATATATATACACTGAGAGATCTGAAAGAAATTAGTGTAAGAGTATATATACACTGAGAGATCTGAAAAGAAATTAGTGTAAGAGTATATATACACTGAGAGATCTGAAAAGAAATTAGTGTAAGAGTATATATAAATACACTGAGAGATCTGAAAGAAATTAGTGTAAGAGTATATATATATATACACTGAGAGATCTGAAAGAAATTAGTGTAAGAGTATATATACACTGAGAGATCTGAAAAGAAATTAGTGTAAGAGTATATATACACTGAGAGATCTGAAAAGAAATTAGTGTAAGAGTATATATAAATACACTGAGAGATCTGAAAGAAATCAGAGTAAGAGTATATATACACTGAGAGATCTGAAAGAAATCAGAGTAAGAGTATATATACACTGAGAGATCTGAAAAGAAATCAGAGTAAGAGTATATATACACTGAGAGATCTGAAAAGAAATTAGAGTAAGAGTATATATATAAATACACTGAGAGATCTGAAAAGAAATTAGAGTAAGAGTATATATACACTGAGAGATCTGAAAAGAAATTAGAGTAAGAGTATATATACACTGAGAGATCTGAAAGAAATCAGAGTAAGAGTATATATACACAAGGAAATGTGAAAAAAATCAGAATATAAGTATATAAACACTGAGTAATCCAATTAGATAAATAAAAAGAATCTCTCTTGATCAGATTTGTTAATACAGATATTTGGGCTTTAATCTGATGTAAGAAATTGAAGAGTACTGTTCATATGAGTATTTGTGTAATCAGAACTAGCAGAATGTAGTAATGATCAGATTACTAAGCGCAAGTAAATGTCCTCACTGATTTCAAACAAAGTATTTTTCTAAAAATAAATGCAGTTTTTAAAAATGTTAAATTTTACTATTAGTTATGTTCACTCCATGAAGTTCACATTTTACACAACACAGTAAACAGTATTCAAAACAAGTTTCATCTTAAACTGGCAGGTCCTAGTGTGAGTCACTTTATTATTATTATTATTATTATTATTATTATTATTATTATTATTATTATTAAAGTTTTATTATTTAATTTAATTCTTTTTTTAAGAATATACTTTTATATTCCTTCAGATTCTGCACAGGTACCTTGTTCTCGTCTGTGACGGTGCCAATTCTAGAGTTTCTATCTTCACAGAACTTTGTGGCATTGGTGCAGCTCCCTTCAGCTTCCCAGAACAGATAGAACTTGTTACTGTGGAGACGCCAAAGCTCTTCACCCTCAGCTTCTCCTACAGATACAAACAAAACCAGCTCACAGTGAAGGGCAAGTCTTTCAGTTCTTTTTTGAACTTCTTGATTTGTGGAAGATCTGCTCGAGTTTACAAACAAAACAAAACAAAAAAAAAATCAGACAATACAAACATAACACTGCTGACATTTCACAGACGACCATCTAAAACCAGGCCAACCTGATAATGAGCCCCCCTGAAACAGGCACGTGTGAATGTCATTTTCTATATACTACCAGAGAAAAGCTCCACGGTCATAATCCTGAACATAGAACTGAGGTGAACATGTTAATCTGATTGTGTGTTAAGTTGCAGGAGATCTAATCAATAAGTTCCTCACCGGCAACATCTGCTCTGCTCACTTCCACGGTTCGCTGGTTTTCTGCAGCTGCAACATCACAAGCATTAAAGTTCAAGAACACAACACTTCCATTCCAGCAGCTCAGCATATCTCTGCTGTCTGAGCCCGGCATCCCCAAAACAGTGACTTCACAGATGGAGGAAAAAATACTTCACTTTTAATGTAACTCAATGGAACCAGACGTCTTTCCAAGCCATGAAACATCATGAAAAATGAAAATATCATAGTTTAGTGTGTTCACTGTACAGGCTGTTCTTACTTATATAGCTTTAATAAAGAAACACACACTATTCACTATGTTTACGGTGGTAGGGTTTGTACGCTGAACCACTAGTGCTGGGTTTGTGGGGGTGCTGCTCACCAGAAACTTGTGGTTTGTTCACGTCAGACCTTAGTTGTTTTCTTGCAGCTGCAACATCATAAACAGGAGGGAAAATTACTTTCATCATATCTTCACAAGTTCTCTCTCTCTCTCTATATATATATATATATATATATGAACAAAAATAAAGAAACATGACTTCCTTTGGACAGCGACCCATGCAGAGGGCACTGAAGCCCTCATACCAGGACAGATGTTGGTAACTGATAAGGGGAGCAGATCATGGACACAGAGGTTTATGGTAAACTGGAATGTTGGTGCTGTTGTCCCACCACTTCACAGGATCACACAGGTTTGTTTAGAGTGGAGTGGAGGGACCCCAGTGTCTCAGAGTGGTCTTATGTCTATGTTGTTCTGGTTCAGAAGAATCAGATCTGCTGGAGTCACCAGCTTCACTCTGAAATACATCACATCCTCTGATCCAAACCAGAACTAACTCTGCCTCTTTACTCTTCCTGAGATAGTGACCGCCCTCCTGTCCTGCTGACACCAACAAGTTCTCCTCTTTACCAGAGCCATCTGCTACACCCTCAACAGCAGCAAGGCTCGTCTTCAATCTCCCCAAGTTCACTCATATCACTCCACTGCTGCGCTCCCTTCACTGGCTTCCTGTAGCTGCTCACATTCAGTTTAAAGTTCTGATGCCTACAAAGCCAAGAACGCACCAGCTCCTCCTGACCTTATGGCAATGGTCAAAAGTCGATCTGCACCTCGAGCCCTTCGCGCTTCAAGTACGGCTCGGCTTGACCCACCATCACTTAAGATTCATGGAAGACACGCGACAAGACGCTTCTCTGTCCTGGAGCCCAGATGGTGGAACGAACTTCTACTGGGTGTCCGAACAGCAAACTCTCTCACGGTCTTCAAACTCAGACTCTTTGTGAAGAACTTATAAACACTGATCTACTGAAGCAGTGGTAGAAACCTTAATTGCACTTGATCTTCTAGGAACTCTGGATGAGTACTGCGCTGATACTGTATGTAGTGTATTTATTCTCTTCTCTGTAGGTGTTCCAGTGTTGCTAGGTGTTGCTCTGTGTCTAATCTTATATTTAGTTTTCTTCTTTCTAGGTATCAGCACTGGCTCTAGTTTATAGCAGTGTTTGAGTTTAAGAGTAGTTTGGACTTAAACCTGTTTGTACTAGATAGAGATACTCATACTCTGACCGAACACTAAGCACTTCTGGAAGTCGCTCTGGATGAGAGCGTCTACTAAATGCCGTAAATGTAAATGTAACTGCGTCGCTGTAGCATCCAGATGTACCAGTGATAAGATAGGACTGTTTTAGTTCACTCCCACTGTCCACAAAGACTCGGGAGCGCTTCTGTGTAGGTGAGGACGGAATTCCGAAGCATTCCCGAACCCGCATTTTCTCATGCAGTGCCATCTGGAGGGTCGAAGATCACACGGTGGTTCTATTTTTCCAGACATCAGTGATCACATCGTTCAGATCCTCTTCAGCAGAGAGGAGCTGAAGGAAGATCACGTGTGAGTCAGACAGTTTTTCACTGACCCGTACACTCTCACACTCTCACTGCTGATGCCGTGTCACTTCGTTGTGGTGAGCGATGAGTCAGGAGTGATGTGTTACTGGAAGTGTACACCAAAACCAGTCTGGTGAGACGTGACAGACGCTCTAACACTTACACTGCACAGTCCTGTGATCAGCTACAGAGAGTCCGAGGGGTGATCAGTCCAGAGGTCACACACTCAAGACAGACTGGACTGGGACAAAAAACTGGCCCTGGCATTTTTGGCCCCGGTGGTCCACAATGATCAGTGTCCCCTCCTCCTGCTCACTCTGTCTCTCTACAGTAGTGAGCCCACCCCCTGTTTCTCTCTACATTAGTGTCCCCCAACTCTGGCTCACTCTGTCCTTCTACACTACTCTACTCCTGCTCATTCTGTTCCTCTACAGGAGTGTCCCTCCGTTTCCCCCAACACTAGTGTCAGTGACCCTCAGCTCTCCTTACACTACTCTACTGCTGCTCACTCCTTCCCTCTACACTAGTGTCAGTATAATCCTCAGCTCTCCTTACACTACCCTACTGCTGCTCACTCCTTCCATCTACACTAGTTTCAGTATAACCCTGAGCTCTCCTTACACTACTCTACTGCTGCTCACTCCTTCCCTCTACACTAGTGTCAGTATAACCCTGAGCTCTCCTTACACTACTCTACTGCTGCTCACTCCTTCCCTCTACACTAGTGTCAGTATAACCCTCCGCTCTCCTTACACTACTCTACTGCTGCTCACTCCTTCCCTCTACACTAGTGTCAGTATAACCCTCAGCTCTCCTTACACTACCCTACTGCTGCTCACTCCTTCCCTCTACACTAGTTTCAGTATAACCCTCAGCTCTCCTTACACTACTCTACTGCTGCTCACTCCTTCCCTCTACACTAGTGTCAGTATAACCCTCAGCTCTCCTTACACTACTCTACTGCTGCTCACTCCTTCCCTCTACACTAGTTTCAGTATAACCCTCAGCTCTCCTTACACTACTCTACTGCTGCTCACTCCTTCCCTCTACACTAGTGTCAGTATAACCCTCAGCTCTCCTTACACTACCCTACTGCTGCTCACTCCTTCCCTCTACACTAGTGTCAGTATAACCCTCAGCTCTCCTTACACTACTCTACTGCTGCTCACTCCTTCCCTCTACACTAGTTTCAGTATAACCCTCAGCTCTCCTTACACTACTCTACTGCTGCTCACTCCTTCCCTCTACACTAGTTTCAGTATAACCCTCAGCTCTCCTTACACTACTCTACTGCTGCTCACTCCTTCCCTCTACACTAGTTTCAGTATAACCCTCAGCTCTCCTTACACTACTCTACTGCTGCTCACTCCTTCCCTCTACACAAGTGTTCACCAGCTCCTGCTCACTTTGTCCTTGTATACCAGTGTCTAATCTCCTGCTCACTCTGTCCCTCTACACTAGTGTCCCCCTGCTCACTCTGCCTTTGTATACCAGTGTCTCTAGTCTCCTACTCACTCTGTCCCTCTACACTAGTGTCCCCTACTCCTGCTCACTGTCTCTTTGCAGGAATGACCCCTGCTTTACTCATTCTGTCCCTCTACACCACTCTCCTCCTGCTCATTCTGTTCCTCTACAGGAGTGTCCCCCCGGTTTCCTCTACACTAGTGTCAGTGTAACCCCCAGCTCCTGCTCACTCACTACCTTTACACTACTCTACTGCTGCTCACTCTTTCCTTCTACACAAGTGTCCCCCAGCTCCTGCTCACTTTGTCCTTGTATACCAGTGTCTCTAATCTCCTGCTCTCTCTGTCCCTCTACACTAGTGTCCCGCTGCTCACTCTGCCTTTGTATACCAGTGTCTCTAGTCTCCTACTCACTCTGTCCCTCTACACTAGTGTCCCCTACTCCTGCTCACTGTCTCTTTGCAGGAATGTCCCCTGCTTTACTCACTTTGTTCCTCTACACTAGGGTCACCGTGCTGCTGCTCATTCTGTCCCTCTACACTAGTGTCCCCTACTCCTGCCCACTGTCTCTTTGCAGGAATGTCCCCTGCTTTACTCACTTTGTCCCTCTACACTAGGGTCACCGTGCTGCTACTCATTCTGTCCCTCTACACTAGTGTCCCCCTACTCCTGCCCACTGTCTCTTTGCAGGAATGTCCCCTGCTTTACTCACTTTGTCCCTCTACACTAGGCTGCCCCTGCTGCTGCTCATTCTGTCCCTCTTCTTACGTGCATGTGTATGTGGGTCATGTTCATGTTTGCAGGTACTGTCTCAGTCTCCATGGTTGCTGCTGCTGAGAAGTGGGTGGAGCCACAACATGAAGACTACCACTAGAGGGGAATAGGGAGGCAAGAGGGAGAGACCAAGATGGAGCCATAGAGGAGGAGTAGCTTGGGCCATGCGGCAGGCAGCAAGTTGTGTGTTGAACTTGGAAAGTTACAGCCGGCAGGCTTGTGAAACAAACTGATCCTTGTTTTGGATCCACTGCTCGGATCATGGTTGAAGGAACCGTTAGTGGTTGTTGAACTGGACAGGTAAGAAGGAGCGTGCTCCTACATCCCCATCACTTAGGCTTTAGGTCAGGGGCGGGCGCCATCCTTTGTATCTTTTATTAATTAGCCTAGCCTAGCCTAGTGTAGGTATGTATTTTGTTTTGACTTTTTTTTTTTAGATTACATGCTATATTTGGTTAGTTTTTTTGCTATGTTTGCTCACTTTGTCCCTTTACACTAGTGTCCCCCTGCTGCTGCTCACCCTGTCTCTTTTCACTATGTCCCTTTGCACTAGTGCCCCTGATACTGCTCACTCTGTTCCACTACATCAGTGTCTCCAATCTTTTGTGCGTTCTGTCCCTCTACACTACTGCTCCTTCTCACTTTATTCCTTTACACCACTGTCCCCCTGCTCCTGCTCACTCTGTCTCTCTACACCAGTTTGCCCAGTTCCTGCTTGCTCTGTCCCTCTACAGCAAACATATGTTACGTACATATTACATACTTTTTACATACTTTTGCCACAAACGTCTCAGGACTTTAGTTTCTCAGTTTCTTTTAGACTCTTGAGTCACATCATCTGACATAAAAACAGAGAGGAAGGGGTTGGGCCTAGTAATAGATGTGATTGGTCCAGCTCAGTGTCAGTATAGAAAATGGACCAATGGGCTGCTCTTTCTGCTCTCTGCGGAAAAAGTCCAGTATGCCAGTTCACCAGTTCAGTGCCGCTAATAAGACATCACAAGAAAAGACAACACAGACGACGTACAGTTCACCAGTGAGCTTCAAAACAGGTGGAGATAGAAACTTCAGTATTGAGGCAATAGTGACCTCTAGAGGTGCAGAGGGGAATCTCCAGCCCTACATATCACTTGACTATATTTCTTCTGTGGAAGACATATTTTAGCTTTCTATCCTAAATACAATTTGAAAAAAAATTTTCTTTTAAAAATGCCTCAGCAGTGTGACCATCTTTAGACTGCAAACCAACTGCAGTGTCAGTAAAAGGCTGATCTCATTGAGAAACATCTCTCTGGCATAAGCAGATATAACATACATTAGGGCTGGGCAATATGGGAAAAAAACTCATCACGATAATTCTTTTCATATCAGTCGATATCAATATATATCATGATATAAATCAAATCACTACTGCTTTTTTACTGTGAAGATAGTAAGTGAAGATGTCAATTATTTTTTTCTTAAATTGTTTTTTATCCTCTGATTTATTTTCAGACAAATAGACAAATGTACTATAGAACATTACACAACTGTATTAAACACACACACGCACACACACACACACACACACACACATATATATATATATATATATATATGGGGCAGTATTAGTATGAACAGTATTCACACTCAGACACTGTGTTAAGCAGGCTGTTGCTGGTCTGTTACTTTAAGTTGGGTCTGAGGAAGACTCTGTTTATGTTCACTCATAGCGGTTCAGTGATTCTGTTTTCAGTAGTAAAAAAAGTTTCCTACTCGGGATTTTTAGTTATTAAGTCAACTTTGCCTCAGCGTCTCACTCAAACTCCTACAATATACATATTTATCTTTATCAATTATGAAATTAGGTCAATTAGCATAACCTGCGTCGATGCGTGCTAAGGTGGCCGCGTCTACTGAAAGCATGCATTTATCCGGAGCGCGAGCTGCAGCTACAAACAATCTCTCACGTTCATCTAACGTTGTGGGAGTGTTTCACACAGAAACACAACAGTGTGGTGCTCTGTCAGCTCTGCACAGTGGAGATGATCACAACAGTACAACTGCTATACACGAGACCTTGAAGATCAAACATCCCGTAGAGCTTCATCACCACAGCAGCAGGACAGCACCTGTTTACCTGTTTATCTTATCTTATAGATTATTTATAGATTATTAACACGTGTATCATGTTTCTTTCAGTAGTAGTTTAACGTTTTCTCTTATTTTCTCTTATTTTATTCTCTCTGCTCGACTGTGACGCTGCAGTAACAGATTACTAGCACGTGGGTTAAGCTGCTGCTACGTCTACACTCTGCGCTGTGAGCTTCAACCAAATATGAAATGGCTGGAACTCTAGTTCAGAGATTCTGATTGGTTTGGGGCGGCGCTATTCTTATTCTCATTGGCTGTTGGTGTTGTCTCTCAAAACATGGACGGAACTTAATTCTATCGACTATTGACTACGTCTTATAGTTCTATCAAGGAAACATTATTTCGCGATAATTATCGTTATCGTTTTATCGCCCAGTCCTACATACATCCATCATCTAAACTGCTTCTCCTCCTGGGTTGGGGTGCTGGAGTCTATATTACTCTAAACTGCAGGTGTGGCTAAAATAAGGCTCCACTGTGATTTCATAAGGACGTCCAATCATAGGACAGCATTGTTTAACTCATGATAAATCTAAATCTGTGACACACTGTTTAGCCCCGCCCTACCTTTCTCTAGTTCTGTCTTTGTTTACTGTACCTCTTTGTCTTGCCATGTGCTTTTGTTGTTGTTTGTTTTGGTGTGTGTCCCCTGTCCTGCCTCCTTGTCATTGGTGTCACCTGTGTGCAGGTCATAGCCCCACCCCTTCATTAGCCCCAGGTATTTTTGTTTATTCCTTAAATATTTATTCCCCCTGGTTTTGTGTTCTGAATCGTTATACTCTGTTTTTTATTATCTCTGGTTTATTGTCCAGTCCAATGTCTTTGTTTTGTTATTGGTCACATTTACGTATTTCAGGTACGTATTCAAATTATTTTAATATAAGATAAAGAAACAAAAGTAAACACAAAATGCAGTTTTTATATGATCGTTATATTTATTGAGGATTTATTCTAAACCCTCTGCATCTGTTCACTCTGTCCCTCTACACAAGTGTCCCCCAATGTCTCCAATCTCCTGCTTACTCTGTCCCTCTACACTACTGTCCCCCTGCATCTGTTCACTCTGTCCCTCTACTTGTTTCACTCAGTTAAACAATAATTGTCCCCCTTAATCTAATAACTGGTTGTATGACTCTCAGCAGGAACATCCGCAATCAGACGTTCATGATAACCTGTGATGATGAATGTTTTACGTGACTGTTTTCTCTGCAGAATTATTCCTCACCACAGCATCTCAATAAGATTCAGGTCAGGACTTTGACTCCAGGACCTTCATTTAGTTTTTTCTGGGCTGTTTAGAGCTGGACCTGCCTTTGAGATTATCGTCCTGCTGTATAACCCAGCTGCGCTTAAGCTTTAGATTCTGAACTGACCATTGGATGTTCTTCAACAAAGTAAATCAAACTAATATCACCAATACTGCAATCATTAAATTTAGACCCTTAATTTAAAACTAAAAAAGTTAATTAAATAAATGCAGTAAAAACTGCAGTCATTAAACTCAGACAGTTATTTTAAACTAAAACTGTCATCATTAAATGTAGAATATTGAATTGTTGCTGCTGTTCTGTTCGTACCGGTCAGATCTGGTCTGTACGGGTTTCTGGGTTGTTTGTTTTGTGTTAGCTGTGTGTGCTAGCTCTGCTGTTTGCTGATACTCACTGTATTCTGTCGTGTGAAGTGCTGTATCAGATTAATAGTGTTAAATGTCTTTGTCTTGGTTCCAACGAGAGACGCTGATTTTACTCATACGGTATATATATTTATACATACGGTAAACACTGCCAGACCGAAAAGCTTCTCTACGAAACCTGAAAAGTGGAACCGTGGAGCAGCATTTCCTCTACAGTTCTGCTTTTCAGGTTTCGATTTAACAGCCAGTGTGAATAAGTGTGGTTTACAGACAGAAAAAAGTTGGGTTGTGTGAAAAGTGGGTTGTGAGTGAGTGGAGCTCCGAGCGGTGACATCATCTTCAGAAGTAAGAGATCAGCAGCAGCACTCGTCTTCTTAAACATGGACGTCTGACTACAGCTTCTCAAAACTCCCGTCTACTCCATTCCTCCAGAGCAACAACCATCACCAGAGACTACAAGTGACAGTGTAAGCAGGTTCTAGACGAGGTAAATGGTTAATTCCTCCCTCTGTAGCGCACTAAACATACAGGACCTCCACTCACTGTCCACTGTATCAGCTCCACTGACCATACAGGACCTCCACTCACTGTCCACTGTATCAGCTCCACTGACCATACAGGACCTCCACTCACTGTCCACTGTATCAGCTCCACTGACCATACAGGACCTACACTCACTGTCCACTGTATCAGCTTCACTGACCATACAGGACCTCCACTCACTGTCCACTGTATCAGCTCCACTGACCATACAGGACCTCCACTCACTGTCCACTGTATCAGCTCCACTGACCATACAGGACCTCCACTCACTGTCCACTGTATCAGCTCCACTGACCATACAGGAGCTCCACTCACTGTCCACTGTATCAGCTCCACTGATCATACAGGACCTCCACTCACTGACCACTGTATCAGCTCCACTGACCATACAGGACCTCCACTCACTGTCCACTGTATCAGCTCCACTGACCATACAGGACCTCCACTCACTGTCCACTGTATCAGCTCCACTGATCGTACAGGAGCTCCACTCACTGTCCACTGTATCAGCTCCACTGATCATACAGGACCTCCACTCACTGTCCACTGTATCAGCTTCACTGACCGTACAGGAGCTCCACTCACTGTCCACTGTATCAGCTCCACTGACCATACAGGACCTCCACTCACTGACCACTGTATCAGCTCCACTGACCATACAGGACCTCCACTCACTGTCCACTGTATCAGCTCCACTGACCATACAGGACCTCCACTCACTGTCCACTGTATCAGCTCCACTGATCGTACAGGAGCTCCACTCACTGTCCACTGTATCAGCTCCACTGATCATACAGGACCTCCACTCACTGTCCACTGTATCAGCTTCACTGACCATACAGGACCTCCACTCACTGTCCACTGTATCAGCTCCACTGACCATACAGGACCTACACTCACTGTCCACTGTATCAGCTCCACTGACCATACAGGACCTCCACTCACTGTCCACCGTATCAGCTCCACTGACCATACAGGACCTCCACTCACTGTCCACCGTATCAGCTCCACTGACCATACAGGAGCTCCACTTACAGACTGTAGTTTATCTGATTCTCTGTATACTTTATTACTCTGTTCTTTAATGATCAGGACCCCCACAGGACCACCAGTGTCTTGGTTACGCTGTCAGCTTCATAATTTAGTTTAATAGCCAGGCAGAGACGTGCAGAGGGGCGAGAGATGCTTCTCTGTACCCTGACCGGCTGAAGTTCTTCCTTCCGTACTATAAATATCTCGTAAAGCGACTCTGCAGCCTGAAAAACTGTTTCTTGGTTTTGTGTAAAGCTGTGTGGACGTTCATACTGAACAGCTATAGACAACTGAGCATTTATAATAATAATAATAATAATAATAATAATAATAATAATAATAATAATAAATGAACAGTTTAAACTTGCTTACAGCTGGGAGTAAAAGTAGACTGTATGCCTATATCATCATTTTAAAATATGCTATTTACTGCCATCTATCATTCCTTCAACCCAGACCAGTTCTCTAGTCCCTGCTGATGAAAAGCATCACCACAGCATGATGCTACCACCACCATGTTTCACTGTGGGAATCCGGCTCTCAGGGTGACTTGAATCAATGTTAGTCCCACCTGACCAAACAACCTTCTTACATGTGTTTGGGAAGTCTGAACATGATAATGTGGAGTGTCCAGATCTCTGCAGCCCCTTTGATCTTCTCCTCAGTGTCTTTGTTGAATGTCTGATTAATGCTCTCGGTCTGTGAGGTTTGGTGGGCGGCTTTCTCGTTAGGTTTGTACTTCGTGCCACATTTCTTATTTTGTTATAATGTATTAAATGGTGTTTGGAGTTTGGTATCTTTTAGATATAACCCAATCTTTTTATGACTTTATATCTTTTGGATATAACCCAATCTTTTTATATCTTTTGGATATAACACAATCTTTTTATATCTTTATATCTTTTGGATATAACACAATCTTTTTATATCTTTTGGATATAACACAATCTTTTTATATCTTTATATCTTTTGGATATAACCCAATCTTTTTATATCTTTATATATTTTGGATATAACCCAATCTTTTCATATCTTTATATCTTTTGGATATAACCCAATCTTTTTATATCTTTTGGATATAACCCAATCTTTTTATATCTTTTGGATATAACCCAATCTTTTTATATCCTTATATCTTTTGGATATAACCCAATCTTTTTATATCTTTTGGATATAACCCAATCTTTTTATATCCTTATATCTTTTGGATATAACCCAATCTTTTTATATCTTTTGGATATAACCCAATCTTTTTATATCTTTTGGATATAACCCAATCTTTTTATATCTTTTGGATATAACCCAATCTTTTTATATCTTTAGGATATAACCCAATCTTTTTATGTCTTTATATCTTTTGGATATAACCCAATCTTTTTATATCTTTAGGATATAACCAAATCTTTTTATATCTTTATATCTTTTGGATATAACCCAATCTTTTTATATCTTTAGGATATAACCCAATCTTTTTATATCTTTATATCTTTTGGATATAACCCAATCTTTTTATATCTTTTGGATATAACCCAATCTTTTTATGTCTTTATCTTTTGGATAAAACCCAATCTTTTTATATCTTTAGGATATAACCCAATCTTTTTATATCTTTATATCTTTTGGATATAACCCAATCTTTTTATATCTTTATATCTTTTGGATATAACCCAACCCAGAATTATACTTTCTCACAGCTTTGTGTGTATGTGTAGCTCCTGTATGTCAGTGGAGCTGATAAACCAGACAGTGAGTGTAGATACGAGGAGGTGATTTAATGTTATGATGTATAGTATTTACCATTATTGTCTGTATATATATGTATTATATAAACACTGTAATATAAAAGTTATAAAAACTCATTGCCTCTGTATTATATATGACAGACACTTAGTGACTGTATATATAATATATATGACATATACACTTATTGACTGTATATATGAAACAGAAGATGACACAACTCAAAGTATTTTATTGAAACTAGCAGAACAGCACGTCATAAAGTATAAAATAATAAAGTAATAAGAAACAAAGAAACAAACAAACCAGACACAAGGTACAGGATGCCAGGAGAACAATGTACACCTAACAATACTCAACAAAGACAGGGAGAGAACGCAGGGTGTATATATAGCAACAGGAAACAAGGACCACCTGGGAACAATGGGAGGAGACACAGTCTAGGAACAGGTGAGGGGCGGAGACAAAGGACGGACATATAACCAAAACATAAACACTAGCACGTGGCAGTGAAAGGAGGAACGTAAACAAGGACTTAGACAGACAGAACAAGGCAGGGCGTGACAGTTTACCACAGGTGACCATTAACAAAATCGAAATACAATAATTAAAAAAAAAATCTTACATCTATAACACCATCCACTACCTTAGACATGAAAACAAATGATTAATGATTAACTGCAGAACATTACATGATTTAATTATTACATTCATTTTACAGAGCAAGATTTAACATAGAGAACGAGATCCACAGGAATGAAGATCAGAAGATACTTCAAATGAATTGAACCTGATTAGTCATGTGACGCTCTCTACAGAAGCAGAACTGAATTTACTCCAACATTCAAAGTTTTCAGTAACACAATCAATCAGAGACATTGATCTACTGTCGAGCCATTCAGAGTCCAGACCTCAACGCCTCTGTGTGTGTTTGGGGTTGTGTGGATAACAGATAAACCAGCTTCTAAGACTGAACTTTGGAAGTCAGTGTCTATAAGGAACTAAAAGTAAGTCTCCTGAAAAGACAATCAGAAATGCAGTGGACGCAGTAAAGACAGAACAGACGCTGCAGTGGACGCAGTAAAGACAGAACAGATGCTGCAGTGGACGCAGTAAAGGCAGAACAGACGCTGCAGTGGACGCAGTAAAGACAGAACAGACGCTGCAGTGGACGCAGTAAAGATGCAGTGGGTGCAGTGGACGCAGTAAAGACAGAACAGACGCTGCAGTGGACGCAGTAAAGATGCAGTGGGTGCAGTAACATCTCTCACTGCCTCACTCTCAGGTGCTGCTCAGGTACTCATGGTTTAATGAAAACAGTGACGATGAAAACGATAACGATCAAAGGGATCTGGCTGTCTGCTCTCACACACCCAGCCCTGCATCTGCTCTGAGCTTCTGGAGTCGTCTTTCAGTGGACACTGATGGAGGGTCTCATTCCAATGTCCAGTTGGGACTGTGTCCTGAAATTTAAGCACACAGTTCACTGGAAAGCATTCTTGCTTTATCGTCCTCACTTTAACATCTTCTGAAGAGAATAATAACTGGGGAGGATGAGAGTTCTTTCTGTTTATGTGTATCTGCACTTCCTGCTGTTGAGAACATGCTGTGTTGAGTTGGTGCAGACTGAAAGTGCTGGTGGAAGGTCCTGGCTTCCTGTCTTCAGCCAGTGGGTTTCGTCGACTGTCAGAAATCCTTCCTTCGTTACTAAGTGTTTCTCCATTTTATAATGAGCTTTGAAAAGGAAATAAAGGTGTGTCTCTCTGAGAGCTGGGGTAAGTCTGGCTAAGGAGCCAATTTAGAGCCAAGACACAAAAAGAAACTTAATGTCTACTTTAACGTCTACATTATATCGTCCTCACTTTAACGTCTACATTATATCCTCCTCACTTTAACGTCTACAATTTATCATCCTTATTTTAACGTCTACAGTTTATCATCCTTATTTTAACATCTTCACTTTATCGTCCTTACGTTAACGTCTACATTAAATCATCCTTATTTTAACGTCTTCACTTTATCGTCCTCACTTTAACGTCTACATTATATCATCCGTATTTGAACGTCTTCACTTTATCGTCCTTACGTTAACGTCTACAATTTATCGTCCTTATTTTAACGTCTACAGTTTATCATCCTTATTTTAACATCTTCACTTTATCGTCCTCACTTTAACGTCTACAGTTTATCATCCTTATTTTACCGTCTTCACTTTATCGTCCTCACTTTAACGTCTACAGTTTATCATCCTTATTTTACCGTCTTCACTTTATCGTCCTCACTTTAACGTCTACAGTTTATCATCCTTATTTTACCGTCTTCACTTTATCGTCCTCACTTTAACGTCTACATTATATCGTCCTCACATTAACATCTACAGTTCATTGTGCTCACTGTAATGTCTAAATTTTATCGTCCTCACTTTAACGTCTACAGTTTATCATCCTTACTTTAACGTCTTCACTTTATCGTCCTCGCTTTAACGTCTACAGTTTATCATCCTTACTTTAACGTCTTCACTTTATCGTCCTCACTTTAGCGTCTACATTATATCGTCCTCACTTTAACGTCTACAGTTCATCTTCCTTACTTTAACATCTACAGCTTATCATTCTTACTTTAACGTCTTCCCTTTATCGTCCTCACTTTATCGTCTACAGTTTATCATCCTTATTTTAACGTCTTCACTTTATTGTCTGCACTTTAACATCTACATTTTATCGTCCTCACTTTAGCGTCTACAGTTCATCATCCTCACTTTAACTTTTACAGTTTATCATCCTTACTTTAACGTCTTCACTTTATCGTCCTCGCTTTAACGTCTACATTATATCGTCCTTGTTTTAACGTCTACAGTTTATTGTCCTCACTTTTACGTCTACAGTTTATTTTCCTCGCTTTTACGTCTACAGTTTATTTTCCTCGCTTTTACATCTACAGTTTGTCTTAATGTCCCCACTTTAAAATATTTGACTTAATGTCCTCACTTTAACATCTTCACTTTAATTTTATTATTTTATGATTTTAACTTTTTTTTTACTGCAACATCTTTTTCTTTTTGTGCTTTAATGTCTTCAACTTATCTTCATTTTAACATCTTCCCTTTAATGTCCCCACCTTAACAATCTCACCTCACAATTATTTTCATTTTGTTGTCTTCATCTTATTGTCCTCATTTTAATGTCTTCAATTAATATCCTCACTTCCCCTTAATGTCCTCATATTAGCATCTGTAACTTTATGGTCCTTATTTTACAGTTTTCATTTTAGCATCTTAAACATTTTCACTTTAATGTCCTCAATTTCACATATTTACTTTATTGTTCTCACTTTGATCTCTTCAGTTTTAACATCTACACTTTATGATCTTCACTGTAACATTTTCCCCTTAATGTCCTCACTTTAGTATCTTCACTTTAATGTCTTCAATTTATCTTTCTTACTTTTACATTTCCGCTTTATTGTCCTGACTTTACTGTTCTAAGTTTATTGTCCTCACTTTAACGTTTTCAATTTAAGATCTTTAGTTTAGTGTCCTCACTCTAACATATTCAATATAATGTCCTCTCTTTATTGTATTTAATTTAATGTCCTCACTTCAAAACCATCAACTTAATGTCCTCACTTCAAAACCATCAACTTAATGTCCTCACATCTTCACTTTAATGTCTTCACTTTATCCTTCTTACTTTCACATCTACACTGTAATGTAATGTCCTCACCTTAATGTCTTCAATTTAATGTTCTCATTTTAATGTTCTCACTTTATTGTCTTCACTTTGATGTCGTCATATTACTACATTCGCATTAACTTAATAATCTACATTAAGAAGAACTTTTAATAAAACTGTACTAATATAAATGTACTAAAATGGACTTTCTAGAATTGAATGTCTGTTTTTGCACCTGTTGAATTCTAATCACTATGCTGATGTGATCACATTCTGTGCTGTTAGTCATGTTTTTTGGGAAATTTACCCCAAATTCTGTATCTGTTCTGAATCAGTTAGTCAAATATAATTATACCTCCTCTAGTAAAGCTAGTCTAGTGGTAAATGTTCTCATCACAACGTCTCTAACTGTTCTCAGTGTGTTAAATAGTATTATGAGTAAATCTTACAATATCTATCCACAGCTTCTTGCCATTGGCCTGAGACAGGATCCAGTCCTGTAAACACAAACACACAGAACCATATTTGAGGATTAGATTTATATTAGATTAGATTCAACTTTATTATTGTGCAGAGTACAGGTACAAAGCCAATGAAATGCAGTTAGCATCCAACCAGAAGTGCAAAAATACAGATATACACAATATACACAATATAGAATGTAGGTGTACACAGAATGTGAGATAAGGGGGGGGGGGGGGGGGGGGTACAGGTATGAAATTACAAAGAAAGATGAGTAGTGCAAATGTAATAGGACAGTGCAGTGCGTGCAATAATGAGGCTAAAGTGATGGTGTAGAGTTCAGCAGGGTCACAGCCTCAGGGAAGAAGCTCTTGCAGCTGATGCATGAAATCTCCACAAAATAAGTAAACATAATACTATACATTGTGTACTAAACTGTAAACATTGTAATATCCTGGTTATTATGTCTACAAATTCTTCACAGGCACTTTGTTCTTGTTTGTTACTGGGGCACGAGGCAAACCTAGGCCTCCGGCTGGTGCTTCCCATGACAAAAAAATCTAATTAGATATACCAGAACAGTTATTTTCTCTTATTTCTTTTTCTCATTGTAGGTACTATTTTTAGAATGTTTCGTACTGTTACACGAGGACACAACTGTGATAGAATGTATATAACACTAGTGGTAATGTAGTATTAAGTTAAATGAGTTCACTTGCCAAGAGATTTGCGGTGTGGTTCAGGTGGTCCACATCGTCTTCTATCCGATCCCATATGCGTCTATGAAATTCATGCCTGCTTGGTATGGTACCTATTCTGGAGTTTCTATGTCGACAGAATTTCTGGGCCTCGGTGCAGTTCCCTTCAGCTTCCCAGAACAGATAGAACACATTGCCGTGGAGACGCCACAGCTCTTCTCTCTCACTTTTCTCACCTACTCCTAAAAATACAAATAGAAAAGTTATCTTAGTCTGAAATGAGAAAGTAAATCAGTACACAAAACACAGAACTGGACCAGGACGCACACAAAACATGGAACTGGACCAGGACGCACACAAAACATGGAACTGGACCAGGACGCACACAAAACATGGAACTGGACCAGGATGCACACAAAACATGGAACTGGACTAGGGCGCACACAAAACATGGAACTGGACGAGGACGCACACAAAACATTGAACTGGACCGGGAAGCACACAAAACATGGAGCTGGACCAGGACACACACAAAACATGGAACTGGACTAGGGCGCACACAAAACATGGAACTGGAAGAGGACGCACACAAAACATGGAACTGGACTAGGGCGCACACAAAACATAGAACTGGACCAGGACGCACACAAAACATGGAACTGGACCAGGACGCACACAAAACATATAACTGGACCAGGGCTTACACAAAACATGAAACTGGACCAGGACACACACCAAACATGGAACTGGACCAGGACGCACACAAAACATGGAACTGGACCAGGACGCACACAAAACATGGAACTGGAAGAGGACGCACACAAAACATGGAACTGGACTAGGGCGCACACAAAACATAGAACTGGACCAGGACGCACACAAAACATGGAACTGGACCAGGACGCACACAAAACATATAACTGGACCAGGGCTTACACAAAACATGAAACTGGACCAGGACACACACCAAACATGGAACTGGACCTAGACGCACACAAAACATGGAACTGGACGAGGACGCACACAAAACATGGAACTGGACCATGTTGCACACAACATCTGGCCAGATGTAAGTGGTTTGTGGATGATCAGCTCACCAGAGGCCTGTAGTTCGTTCACTTCAGTCCTTTGTAAGTTTCTTGTAGCTGCGGCGTCAAAAAAGAAGAAAATATTACATTCAAACATCTAAACACCTCCTGTTACTTTAATCGCCTTAACTAAACATTCTGCTTCTATAAATATTACAAATAAAATCAGATCTGATTAAATATATTTGAAATAGAAAACAACCATATCTTTTATGAAAGATGCTTTTTAATTTTCTAGATTAAACAGGATCTATGAATTCTTTAAAAATAATAAAAGCAGGAAAACGCTGTTATTCTAGGACGTCGTTTCTACATACTAAACTTTGTAAAGTCCTACCAGAAGTCAGCTTAGTGAGTGTAAATCATCACCAGTACAAACACAGCTAGACGTGCTAAATTGTATCTCTTTAAATTTAAAGTAAATCAGTCACTGCTTTAATCTTTTAACCTCATCTGAAATGTAACCTTCTCAAATTCTGAGATCTGCTGGACTTTAACAGCTCTACACTTTGTACAGCTTCATACAGTCAGTTAATACTGGTTTTAAAGAACCAGCGTAATAGAAATATTTCATGCAGTTATTTTATTTTATTTATAAAAACAATGATTTCAAAGTCTTTCACTTATTCAACAGATGTTAAACAATAAAATAATTCTAGTGTTTTTAACAGCACATAAAAGTTTGTTTGCCCTGGTTCCGTTGTGTTCTGAGTGTAAATAAGGTAAACATGCTCTACAGAGACTCACTGCTACACACTTTTATACACAACCCCAGTTTATCTACTGAATGTAACTCTTAAGAAAAGCTAATGTGGTCTGTGATGAGTTGTGAGTATATTTAGTGTTTTATTTTCCCCGATATGTTTACGTATGCAGTCGTGTGTCTCTGAGGAGGTCTTTGAGTGTAGGGTGGTATATACGGCTCTAGACGTGAGAAACCAGGATGTGAGGGGTTTGTGGATGATCAGCTCACCAAAGGCCTGTGGTTTGTTCACTTCAGCCCTTTGTAAGGTTCTTGCAGCTGCAGCGTCACAAAAGAAGGAAATATTACATTTTTAAACATCTAAACACCTCTAAACATTACTTTAACTGGCTAAACTAAACTGGGTTTACATTCTTTAAAAAGAATAAAAGCAGTGAAACACTCTGATTCCAGGATGTCATTTGTACATACTAAACTCTGAAACTGTAAAGTCCTCCCAGAGGTCAGCTTAGAGTAGGAATCATCACCAGCACAAACACAGCTAGACGTGCTTCTTCTTTATTTATAGAGCACAGTTCATACCAGTGGCAGCTCAGAGTGCAGTAGTTTACAGACAGTTTATCAGTAACAACATAAACTCATTAGCAAAGACAAAATATTATATTTATAGCTACTACGAAGTTAAAGTATTAATGAAGCGTTACAGAGAAACGGTTATAGACGTGTATTAAAAGTGAATCTGAGCTTGACTGTTTAATAAAAGCTAAACTGAGTACAGGAGTTTAAAGTCTGTTCTAAAAGATACAGGTAGTCAGTGCAGCTCTTTTAAAACAGATCTGAGATCTGTTTAGTGTTTGTTAGGATCCCAGCTGCTGCATTACAGTGATCAACTCTGACCATTACAGTGATCAACTCTGATCATTACAGTGATCAACTCTGACCATTACAGTCATCAACTCTGATCATTACAGTGATCAACTCTGATCATTACAGTCATCAACTCTGACCATTGCAGTGATCAACTCTGACCATTACAGTAATCAACTCTGATCATTACAGTCATCAACTCTGACCATTACAGTCATCAACTCTGATCATTACAGCGATCAACTCTGATCATTAAAGCGATCAACTCTGACCATTACACTGATCAACTCTGACCGTTACACTGATCAACTCTGACCATTACAGTGATCAACTCTGACCATTACAGCGATCAACTCTGACCATTACGGTGATCAACTCTGACCATTACAGCGATCAACTCTGACCATTACAGTGATCAACTCTGACTATTACAGTGATCAACTCTGACTATTACAGTGATCAACTCTGACCATTACAGTCATCAACTCTGACTATTACAGTGATCAACTCTGACCATTACAGCGATCAACTCTGACCATTACAGTGATCAACTCTGACTATTACAGTCATCAACTCTGACTATTACAGTGATCAACTCTGACTATTACAGTGATCAACTCTGACCATTACAGTCATCAACTCTGACCATTACAGTGATCAACTCTGACTATTACAGTGATCAACTCTGACCATTACAGTCATCAACTCTGACTATTACAGTGATCAACTCTGACTATTACAGTGATCAACTCTGACCATTACAGTCATCAACTCTGACTATTACAGTGATCAACTCTGACTATTACAGTGATCAACTCTGACCATTACAGTCATCAACTCTGACTATTACAGTGATCAACTCTGACCATTACAGTGATCAACTCAGATCATTACAGTGATCAACTCTGACCATTACAGTGATCAACTCTGACTATTACAGTCATCAACTCTGAATATTACAGTGATCAACTCTGACTATTACAGTCATCAACTCTGACCATTACAGTGATCAACTCAGATCATTACAGTGATCAACTCTGACTATTACAGTGATCAACTCTGACCATTACAGTGATCAACTCTGACCATTACGGTGATCAACTCTGACCATTACAGCGATCAACTCTGACCATTACAGTGATCAACTCTGACCATTACGGTGATCAACTCTGACCATTACAGTGATCAACTCTGACCATTACGGTGATCAACTCTGACCATTACGGCGATCAACTCTGACCATTACAGCGATCAACTCTGACCATTACAGTGATCAACTCTGACCATTACAGTGATCAACTCTGACCATTACAGCGATCAACTCTGACTATTACAGTGATCAACTCTGACCATTACGGTGATCAACTCTGACCATTACAGCGATCAACTCTGACCATTACACTGATCAACTCTGACCATTACAGTCATCAACTCTGACCATTACAGCGATCAACTCTGATCATTACAGCGATCAACTCTGACCATTACACTGATCAACTCTGACCGTTACACTGATCAACTCTGACCATTACAGTGATCAACTCTGACCATTACAGCGATCAACTCTGACCATTACGGTGATCAACTCTGACCATTACAGTGATCAACTCTGACCATTACGGTGATCAACTCTGACCATTACAGCGATCAACTCTGACTATTACACTGATCAACTCTGACCGTTACACTGATCAACTCTGACCGTTACACTGATCAACTCTGACCATTACAGTGATCAACTCTGCTTGTAACCAGTTTCTCTGAATCACTCTGAGATAGAATGGGCTAAGAAGCTACTTTAGTGATTGAGTTCACATAAAATTGAGCTCATAGTCTAAAATCACGCCCTGGTTATGTACGTGTTTAGTTGTACAAACAATTTCAGAATTTTCTTTATTAGGTAAATGTGATGTACAGACTCCAAAATACTACATAATAATTTGTAACTGGAAAATAATATAATTATTAAAATATAATTTCTTAAATTAATTAAAAATATATAATATAAATTACAAAATAACTTTTTACATTATTTTGTTGAAACAAAATTCTCTAATCAACTTTGAACTTTCATTTATTTAATTTAACAGTCAAGAAATCAGTTATAATGTCTTTTTAATAGTTTTTTAAACCTTATTTTAATGTTAACTTATAAAAAATGTTTTTATATACATATATACGTATTTATTTATTCTTTGACAGAACAAGTATAAACATAGTAAAACTTCACAAATACCGTTAAAAAACTTACTGAAGACTCCGATCAGGATCAGGATGGAGATCAATAACAGAGTGTTGAAGACCAACAGCTTCATCTTGACTCCGCGGCTCCTCACTGGCTCTGTTAGAGATGGACAGAGGAAACGTCCAGCAGCTCGTTAGTGAGAGTCAGACTGAGTGTAATGTTAATTCTGTTGAAGGTTCTGTAGGTTCTCACCGTGTGGTAAGTTTGGGTTCTTCACTGAAGGAGGCTTCTGGAGGGTCTGGTACACGTCCTCCGTCTTCGAACTCTCAGACATCTCCATCCTGCTTCTTGGCGAGTCCTCGTACTCGTTCATCTACACAGAACACACGTTCCACCGGCCTGTTAACAGCTGATCCAGACTGCAGTGCTGAGTGAGGTAAGTATACGTACACTGCAGGGCTGGATCTCCACTGTGTGCTGTACTGTGTCCTGCTGAGTCTGGAGAGACAGAACGAGGAGCAGTTCCTCTACAGTTCTGCTTTTCAGGTTTCATTTCATCGACCAGTGTGAATCAGTGTGGTTTGCACATTAAAAGAAGAAAGCTGTGGGCTATAATTGAAACACCATTAGTTTCAGACCAGTGTGTTGATGACTGTGGAAAACTTTTGTTTGGTTAATTTGTGGTTATCACGAGACCAGACATTCTCATAGTGGTTCTAATCTGGACTTGATCAGCCATTTGTAGCAATTAAAACCCAGATCTGTCCCTTATTCATAGTGTTCTTGATACACTGTATCATCACACTCACTGTGCTGCACTAAAATATAGACATGTACTGTCTGCACATACGCCAATGTAAAGGTCACTCTATCTAGACTGGTTTATTTCCATGTTAGTTTGAATTCAACTAAACAGGGCACTAAACAGTGGACGGTGGAGTTGGAGGGGCGCTAACATCTCAGGGCGTACTCATGTTGTGGTTAACTTCTGGCTTTCCCTTTTTAGTTTTGCTGTAAAGGCCAGACCTGCCGGACTCACTGCTGCACCATACAAACACTATTTATTGTTCTCAGTCACTCCAAACAGAACCAACTATGCCCATCCTCTGTGGTCTGATGTACCTGAACAGATGATAGTTATTCACTGTAGTACCACTTTGTACCTGAAGAGGTGATAGTGAGTCACTGTAATACCACTTTGTACCTGAAGAGGTGATAGTGAGTCACTGTAGTACCACTTTGTACCTGAAGAGGTGATAGTGAGTCACTGTAGTACCACTTTGTACATGAAGAGGTGATAGTGAGTCACTGTAATACCACTTTGTACCTGAAGAGGTGATAGTGAGTCACTGTAGTACCACTTTATACCTGAAGAGGTGATAGTGAGTCACTGTAGTACCACTTTGTACATGAAGAGGTGATAGTGAGTCACTGTAATACCACTTTGTACCTGTAGAGGTTATAGTGAGTCACTGTAGTACCACTTTGTACCTGTAGAGGTGATAGTGAGTCGCTGTAGTATCACTTTGTACCTGTAGAGGTGATAGTGAGTCGCTGTAGTAGCTGTGTTTATGTATATAGTGTTCTGAATATGAGTTGTTTATGAGGTAGTGCTATACGGTGTTCTCTATACACAGAATCTGTATATTTATATATTAAAATTAGATTATTGATCTCTAAGTGTGTTTATATTGTTAGCAGTGATTAAAATCTTCTGACTGGTAGTGGAGTTGTAGGCTGTCCCAGTAAAAACTGTGTTCTAAACTGGTAGAACTGGATGTTTGACTTGACTTCCTGTGAAGAAACGTGCAAAACTGCAGCAGCCTCAGAGCCTCAGAGTGTAAAGTGTCCGAGAGCTGCAGCTGCACGCCGACGTGTTCACACCTCTCAGCAGCGTGAAGCCCCCCGCTATCTCATCTACGTCCTCGTATACATTATTTTGGTCAACCGGCCACAGTTTCTAAGTAACTCAACATGAAAGGAGGTTGAAAGAACTGCAGCCAGTAACCAGTCAAACTGGAGACGCTGTGCAAATCATTTAACCCTGTATTTACCTGAGCATAGTATAAATACAACAGTCCAAGCGTTCAGACTGTTTCAGAAGAGGGGGAGGGGTCACCCAGAGAGGTGGAGTCTTTCAGAAGTAAAGAGGGGGAGGGGTCACCCAGAGAGGTGGAGTCTTTCAGAAGTAAAGAGGGGGAGGGGTCACCCAGAGAGGTGGAGTCTTTCAGGAGTAAAGAGGGGGAGGGGTCACCCAGAGAGGTGGAGTCTTTCAGGAGTAAAGAGGGGGAGGGGTCACCCAGAGAGGTGGAGTCTTTCAGAAGTAAAGAGGGGGAGGGGTCATCTAGAGAGGTGGAGTCTTTCAGAAGAGGGGGAGGGGTCAACCAGAGAGGTGGAGTCTTTCAGAAGAGGGGGAGGGGTCAACCAGAGAGGTGGAGTTTTTCAGAAGTAAAGAGGGGAGGAGTCACCCAGAGAGGCGGAGTCTTTTATAAGTAAATAGGGGAGGGGTCATCTAGAGAGGTGGAGTCTTTTATAAGTAAAGAGGGGGAGGGGTCATCTAGAGAGGTGGAGTCTTTTATAAGTAAAGAGGGGGAGGAGTCACTCAGAGTCACTCACAGTAAACTAAACAGACGTTTAATCTAATTCTGGAAAGTTCAGTAAATCTTCAGTAAAACTCCTGAAATTTGAGAAGAAATTTGTAAATAAACCCAGAAAACAGAGTGAATATTAAACAGAAATCAAAAGTTATTGATGCCCAATATTTTATGTGGAATGATTATTTTCTCCATCTGATCAGGTTAAGGGTGAGATGTTCCAGGTGGTCCATGTGGCCTAGCTGATCAAAGTTCTGCAGGTAGTTCAGGATAAGAGCACTTCAGACCTTTATTTTATGTTATGACTTAAACAGAAACATTGTTTTAAAGTTTTTGAAAATTGAAATGTCATCTTTCTCATGGATCACAAGCTGAACCTGCACTTGAGTGAGGAACACATTGACCTATAAATACTTCTAAATATAATCTAAATATAATAAAATATAATAAAAAAATCAAGAACGATTAAGCTAAATTTCCCTAAAGCTGTTGGTGAAAGCTTCAGAAAGCTAAGCAGATGTTCTGTCTGATTCTTAAAAATTCATTAAAATCCAGAAATCTGAGAAGAAAGTTGTAAATAAATCTGGAGAATTGAGTGAATTTAACTTAAATTTAGATTCCAGAGGAACATTAAGCAGAAATCAAACATTATTTTATTATTTATGTCCAGCTGACCAAAATTCGGCAGGTGGTCTGGGAGGATAACTGTCCAGGTGATGCTCACAGATCCAGCCTTGTTCTTCTCCAGGGATGGGAGTCACCTTAGTTTGCACGTGATCCCTGATGAGTTCACAGAAGTGTGATCTCTCACGCTGGAGAACAGATTCACAGTCAGTTAATCAGTCTGACAGCGCTCACCTACAGACCTCACAGCAGTGATAACCACACACAGTGTTTACAGGACTGACTGTTAAATCATGAAGGATGTAAACTGAAGTTTCACTTCCTCACCTCCGCCACCAGCAGCGCCCTTCCGTTAGCCTCACGAACCAGCCAGTCCTGCAGACAGACAGCGATTAGAGTAGAGTACAGTGTAGACTGTAGTAATAATAGTCTACTGTATGTAGACTGTAGTAATAACAGGCTTCTGTATGTAGACTGTAGTAATAACAGGCTACTGTCTGTAGACTGTAGTAATAATAGGCTACTGTATGTAGACTGTAGTAATAATAGTCTACTGTATGTACACTGTAGTAATAACAGGCTACTGTCTGTAGACTGTAGTAATAATAGGCTACTGTATGTAGACTGTAGTAATAATGGTCTACTGTATGTACACTGTAGTAATAATAGTCTACTGTATGTAGACTGTAGTAATAATAGGCTACTGTATGTAGACTGTAGTAATAATAGTCTACTGTATGTAGACTGTAGTAATAATAGTCTACTGTATGTAAACTGTAGTAATAATAGGCTACTGTATGTAGACTGTAGTGCATTAAATAAACGGAAGTCTACGTGAAATGTGTCTTTATGGTTTTATATATGTATACACATATATATAGTGTAGTGGTGGAATGGGAGGGATGTTCAGCGTAGCCAATTGGAATGCAGCTCCTGCTCATATATATAGCCACTCCCTCAATACATTCTTTACATGTTTATCTTTGGACAGAGAGTACATATATATATATACTCAGCCTGGGTTTGATGTATGTATGTATGTACTGTGCATATATAATATATACCCTTGTATTCCGTTGTAAGACCGCCAGTCTGATGAAGGGTCCCTTTGCTTCGCAGAATCGTTGCACATCATAGCAGCTCCCCTTCTCCTCCCAGAAGAGGAAGAATGAATTCTGATAGAGAAGCCACGCCTCCTTTTCCTCATCCAATCCCGGCCCTGTAAAAATGACACAAATAACAAATACAGTTTGTATCTCTTCAAGCATTCTAGTGCAAGCAGACCCCTTTCATTAGACGCTGTACAACAGACTTGGCACCAGGGCGGCGGTTTTCTAGTCAGCACAAGAAAACACATGAAAATTTCGTAATTTAAATATACAAACATTTGAAGATGTTTGGGTTCTGGGCGCCGGGATCTGGTTGGTTTTGTGGTTTGTTTACATCAGTTTAATGTTTTTTTGCAGCTGAAACATCACAAAAAATCTTTTTAAAGGAAAACAACTTCATTCATATCTACACTACCACTCAAAAGTTTGGGATCACAGTGAAATGTTCTTGTTTTAATGGAGTATCTTCTTCCTTAACACAACAATGGACTGACGGGTCTCTAAAGAAAGTTGTTTCTTTCTGGTCATTGTGAGCCGGTCAGCAAGCCATCAACTGCTGATCTTCAGATACTAAACTAACCTAGAATGTTGTTCCCTTTTATACTCACCTATTAGTAGAATGTTTTTCAGCTGTGATCACAATTGATCAAGAGTGTCCTAACAACCAATTAGTCCAATAACATCCTTAACTTGGATTGGTGGTCGTACCAGGAGATTTAGACAGAGGACTGAGAATTACTGATAATAGACTATATGTAAAATAAGCCTCTATACAAAAATAGACTTTAATACAAACATTTATATTCTTTAAAAATCATCTGATACACTTACATTAATTGTGAAATAGACAATATTGTTTGTGAATTGCATGAAAATTGTAATTCACAAACAATATCTCCATTTTTGTCCATTATTTATTTTGAAGATGCTTGTTTTTCATTGGGCAGTGACTGTATATACTTATACTTGTTTCTACAATCCACTGACCATACAGGAGCTCCACTTACAGACTGTAGTTCATCTGATTCTCTGTATACTTTATTACTCTGTTCTTTAATGATCAGGACCCCCACAGGACCACCACAGAGGCTAGTAGTAGTAGGTACATACACGTCCTCTATATCAGCTCTGGTAAACGACTTACTGGAGACTGTTATCACACTCAGGACGACGATCAATAACAGAGTGTTGAAGACCAACAGCATCTTCTTTAACTTGCTGATCATCGCTGACTCTGTTAGAGACGGACAGAGGAAACGTCCAGCAGCTCGTTAGTGAAAGTCAGATTGAGCGTAATGTTAATTCTGTTAAAGGTTCTGTAGGTTCTCACCTTGTTCTGTTTTTTGTGAGTTCGCATCCATTCATTTATTGGTGTTATATGTTTACTTTGTGTAATGATATGCTATAGCCCAAAAATATTGCTACAAATGTAAGTAATGTTGTTTACATTGTACTACAAAAGTAAAAAAAAAGAAACAAGAAAAATAAAATAAAAAACAAGCACAGATCTGGTAGTTCAACTTACACTGCAAACTTCTAGTGTATACTTACAGTAATTTACAGTATATATTTACACTATATATTTGCAGTGTATACTCACCATAACCTACAGTGTATACTTACACTATATATTTACAGTGTATACTCACCATAACCTACAGTGTATACTTACACTATATATTTACAGTGTATACTCACCATAACCTACAGTGTATACTTACAATAATTTACAGTATATACTTACAATAATTTACAGTATATACTTACACTATATATTTACAGTGTATACTCACAATAACCTACAGTGTATACTTACAATAATTTACAGTATGTACTTACACTATATATTTACAGTGTATACTCACCATAACCTACAGTGTATCCTTACAATAAGTTATACTTACAGTATATACTCACAGTAACTTATATTGTATACTTACAATAATTTACAGTATATTTACAGTGTGTATTTACAGTGTATACTTACAATAATTTACACTGTAAACTTATAGTGTATACTTAGAATAAATTACAGTATATTTACAGTGTATATTCACAGTAACTTACAGTGTATACTTGCAGTTATTTACACTGTAAACTTACAGTTTATACTTGTAATAATTTACAGTGTATACTTACACTGTTTATGTACAGTAAATTACAGTGTATATTTACAGTGTATACTCACAGTAACTTGTATATATTGTATATATTGCAGCGTATATTTACAATAACTTACAGTGTATACATACATTAACCTACAGTGTATACTTACATGGTATACTTGCAGAATATACATACTGTAACCTGCAGTGTATACTTGCAGTGTATACCTAGATTGTATACCTGCAGTATATACTTACAGTAACTTACAGTGTATACTTACATTGTATGCATGTTGTGTATATTTACAACCTTACAATGTATACATGAAGTAGCCTACAGTGTATACTTGCAGTGTATACTTACATTATATACCTGTAATATATACTTACAGTAACTGTCAGTGTATACTTACATTGTATACATTTTTATACATAAATATTAGGTATATATACAGTATACAGGGGACATTGTCACATATAAAGCAGCATGTTTGATCATTTAGAAATGCTTTCAATGACAGATTTGACCAAGTTTTAATCTGTATTTCATGAATGAACACAGTCTGATATTGTTTTAGATGTACTTAGATGTAGATAGAAAGAGGGGTAGTATAGAATTGGTACTATGTAAGATGGTAATTAGGTACTAAAAGTACTGAAGATTTTACATTTAAGCAGTGCTGTTATCATATATTCATAATTATATGACAAAATGTTAATGAAATAACCTGAAATATACAGTAACCGAACATCCTCATCCAGCAGTCCATGGCTGTTAGGGTGGTACCATACTCTAAAGGATCTACATTTCTTAGTGGGCTGCCTGTTTATGTTGATTATTACTAATACCTATTATTTTGTAAAATTATTTATTTCTTAAGGTGTTTTATGTTGGCTGCTGTTTCATGAAAGTAATAAATCCACTTGAGGTCGTACATTACTGTGATTTTATCCGAGGAAAGGAAATTTTACTTACACTAAAAAATTACAGCGTACAGTTACAGTGTATACTCACAGTAACTTAGTTTATGCTTACAATTACACTGTAAACTTTGTATACTTGCAATGCATATTTACAATAACTTACAATGTATACATACAGTAAACTACAGGGTATACTTGCAGTGTATACTTACAGTAACTTACAGTGTATATTTACATTGTATACTTACAGAATATACTCCCAGTAACCAATATATTATATTTTATATTTGCTGTGTATACTTATAATAACTTACAGTGTATACTTACAGTACTTTGCAGTGTACACTCACAGTAACTCACAACGTGTACTTACAATTACTTACAGCAACTTATATTGTATACTTGCAGTATATACATTTTAGTAACTTACAGTGTAAACTTACAATGTTACACACTTACAAGCTTATTATTTTATAAAAATTGTTTATTTGTTATTATATTTTATGTCGTACATTACTGTGATTTTTTCAGAGAAAAGAAAATTTTACTCCTGCATTAGCAAACCCCTTCCCAGTTATACAGTCAAGGTCTGACCTCTGCTTATTGCTTAATGTAACTATTTTGGGAATGAAAGAGAAGTTGTGACATGGTAAAAATTCTATTAATATTATTACATACCCGGTCATTATGGTGGTAAATTAATTGAATATATGATATATGACCAGTGAAATTTAGTTTCTGCTTTTTTAATTAGAACTATCATTTTTCTATATGTTCTCTTCTGTTGTACGGCTTATTATTATAATTAGTTATTATTAATCCTTATTAGTATATGTAGTTATTATAGAAAATCTTGCAAAAAGTTTGATTGAAATCTACAGAATATACAGCATCACGTTAAAGAAACACATTAGAACATGTATCTGCAACAAACCCTGAAATGAACCGTCTTTGACTGGAAGCCTCACGTACAAGATGAGACCTGCAGCTGCAAGTGGACATTCTGCTGACCCTCAGCATTACCATGGTTCTCCTTAGTACGTGAGAGTGACCTTGACACATTCTCACTTCTGAGCAGCGTGAACTCACTGGGTGTCTCATCACACATCTGCTCAGTAGTTACAAACCAGCTAACGTTAGCATTAGCTGCTGCTATGCAAGCTTAGTGTGTTGAAGTTAAGTGGTTAGTATGGTGGTGTAGTGGTTAGTATGGTGGTGTAGTGGTTAGTACGGTGGTGTAGTGGTTAGTATGGTGGTGTAGTGGTTAGTACGGTGGTGTAGTGTTAGTATGGTGGTGTAGTGGTTAGTATGGTGGTGTAGTGGTCAGTATGGTGGTGTAGTGGTTAGTACGGTGGTGTAGTGGTTAGTACGGTGGTGTAGTGGTTAGTACGGTGGTGTAGTGGTTAGTATGGTGGGGGTAGTGGTTAGTACGGTGGTGTAGTGGTTAGTATGGTGGTGTAGTGGTTAGTATGGTGCTGTAGTGGTTAGTATGGTGGTGTAGTGGTCAGTATGGTGGTGTAGTGGTTAGTATGGTGGTGTAGTGGTTAGTATGGTGCTGTAGTGGTTAGTATGGTGGTGTAGTGGTTAGTATGGTGGTGTAGTGGTTAGTACGGTGGTGTAGTGGTCAGTATGGTGGTGTAGTGGTTAGTATGGTGGTGTAGTGGTTAGTACGGTGGTGTAGTGGTTAGTATGGTGGTGTAGTGGTTAGTAAGGTGGTGTAGTGGGTTAGTATGGTGGTGTAGTGGTTAGTATGGTGGTGTAAGTTGTCAGTATGGTGGTGTAGTGGTTAGTATGGTGGTGTAGTGGTTAGTATGGTGCTGTAGTGGTTAGTATGGTGGTGTAGTGGTTAGTATGGTGGTGTAGTGGTTAGTACGGTGGTGTAGTGGTCAGTATGGTGGTGTAGTGGTTAGTATGGTGGTGTAGTGGTCAGTATGGTGGTGTAGTGGTAGTATGGTGGTGTAGTGGTTAGTGATGGTGGTGTAGTGGTCAGTATGGTGGTGTAGTGGTTAGTATAGTGGTGTAGTGGTTAGTATGGTGGTGTAGTGGTTAGTATGGTGATGTAGTGGTTAGTATGGTGGTGTAGTTGTTAGTAAGGTGGTGTAGTGGTCAGTATGGTGGTGTTGTGGTCAGTATGGTGGTGTAGTGGTCAGTATGGTGATGTAGTGGTCAGTACGGTGGTGTAGTGGTCAGTACGGTGGTGTAGTGGTTAGTATGGTGGTGTAGTGGTTAGTGTGGTGGTGTAGTGGTTAGTATGGTGGTGTAGTGGTTAGTATGGTGGTGTAGTGGTTAGTATGGTGGTGTAGTGGTTAGTATGGTGGTGTAGTGGTTAGTGTGGTGGTGTAGTGGTTAGTATGGTGGTGTAGTGGTTAGTATGGTGGTGTAGTGGTTAGTAAGGTGGTGTAGTGGTTAGTATGGTGGTGTAGTGGTTAGTATGGTGGTGTAGTGGTTAGTGTGGTGGTGTAGTGGTTAGTATGGTGGTGTAGTTGTTAGTAAGGTGGTGTAGTGGTTAGTATGGTGGTGTTGTGGTTAGTATGGTGGTGTAGTGGTTATTATGGTGGTGTAGTGGTCAGTATGGTGGTGTAGTGGTCAGTATGGTGGTGTAGTGGTTAGTAAGGTGGTGTAGTGGTTGGTACGGTGGTGAAACATTTCTGGTTCCATTGACTTGAATTGAAGGTGAAGAAGGTTTTTGGTCTCTCCTGTAAAGCTACCATTTTAAAGATGCATGTTTTTCTTCGGACATCGATGAACCAGATTTCTTTCCAGGCTATTTTGGAGCATTTCTATTGGTCCATTTAACATAAATTCTCCACACAGTGTAAACGACAGCTGCTGTTCTCAGATTATAAAGTAACATAATCGACAAAATTGAGATAAATTGAGTTTTTCTGTGGACGGCGATGATATAAGACTCTTAAAAGGATGAATAAGATCCCATATGATCTTTTTCTAAATAATTTCTTCTTTAAAGAATTCTCAGTTTGAAGTGATTAATAATCTCCATTTGTAGTGATGCATCTCCACAAATGATTCAAGTCATTAACAATGATACCCACAACAGAGCAATCAGTAAAACACAGAAGCTTCAATGTTTAGAACATTCAGTACAAACTCAGAAAAGTGGAGCAGCAGCATTACAGTAAATACCAAAGAGCCCACAATAACACTGTCACGGGTCAGCTCACTCAGCTCACCACCAGAGGGAGACAGAGAGCAGCTCTTCAGTAATTAGTCAACTGGTCCCAGCTGTGACTCTCCTACTGAAAGGCTGCTCAGAGGCTCAGTGTTGAGCTCAGGCTGCCGTGTGAGGGTGTCTGTGATTAATCTGGTGGTCAGTGGGGCTTTTGTTTCTGGACCCAGTTCTCTGTACACAAGTTAAACAAATTAAATAACATTAAACCCCTCGGTCTAGTTTAGTTATTCCTTTTATGTTGATCTGCTTCTTGCTGACCCTTTGAACTCTACTCCAGCCTCTAGCTGACCCCTCTTCCAGTAGCCCTGCTGGACAGGGTTGGTAGCCCAACTAGTTGCACGTTAGTTTCTTGAGCCACACATTCTGGGTTTGAACTCTGCCTTGAAGACCAAACCCTTCTTAACATTCAGTGTGTTATAGCCCCAGGTTAGATCTGGACTTGGGCAGAACTCTGGTCTTTGGTGTGTCATGTCAAGGGTTGTCCGTGTACTCACACCTCTCCATTACTTCACCTTATCACCCAGTGAACCTCCATTACTTCACCTTAACATCCAGTGAATCTCCATTACTTCACCTTATCATCCAGTGAATCTCCATTACTTCACCTTATCATTCAGTGAATCTCCATTACTTCACCTTATCATCCAGTGAATCTCCATTACTTCATCTTATCATCCAGTGAACCTCCATTACTTCACCTTAACATCCAGTGAATCTCCATTACTTCACCTTATCATCCAGTGAATCTCCATTACTTCACCTTATCATTCAGTGAATCTCCATTACTTCACCTTATTATCCAGTGAACCTCCATTACTTCACCTTATTATCCAGTGAACCTCCATTACTTCACCTTATTATCCAGTGAACCTCCATTACTTCACCTTAACATCCAGTGAATCTCCATTACTTCACCTTATCATCCAGTGAATCTCCATTACTTCACCTTATCATTCAGTGAATCTCCATTACTTCACCTTATCATCCAGTGAACCTCCATTACTTCACCTTATTATCCAGTGAACCTCCATTACTTCACCTTATTATCCAGTGAACCTCCATTACTTCACCTTATCATCCAGTGAATCTCCATTACTTCACCTTAACAACCAGTGAATCTCCATTACTTCACCTTATCATCCAGTGAATCTCCATTACTTCACCTTATTATCCAGTGAACCTCCATTACTTCACCTTATCATCCAGTGAACCTCCATTACTTCACCTTATCATTCAGTGAACCTCCATTACTTCACTTTATCATCCAGTGATTCTCCATTACTTCACCTTATTATCCAGTGAATCTCCATTACTTCACCTTATCATCCAGTGAACCTCCATTACTTCACCTTATCATCCAGTGAATCTCCATTACTTCACCTTAAAAACCAGTGAACCTCCATTACTTCACCTTAATATCCAGTGAATCTCCATTACTTCACCTTAACATCCAGTGAACCTCCATTACTTCACCTTATCATCCAGTGAATCTCCATTACTTCACCTTAAAAACCAGTGAACCTCCATTACTTCACCTTAACATCCAGTGAACCTCCATTACTTCACCTTAATATCCAGTGAACCTCCATTACTTCACCTTAATATCCAGTGAATCTCCATTACTTCACCTTAAAAACCAGTGAACCTCCATTACTTCACCTTAACATCCAGTGAACCTCCATTACTTCACCTTATCATCCAGTGAATCTCCATTACTTCACCTTAAAAACCAGTGAACCTCCATTACTTCACCTTATCATCCAGTGAATCTCCATTACTTCACCTTAAAAACCAGTGAACCTCCATTACTTCACCTTAATATCCAGTGAATCTCCATTACTTCACCTTAACATCCAGTGAATCTCCATTACTTCACCTTATCATCCAGTGAACCTCCATTACTTCACCTTATCATCCAGTGAATCTCCATTACTTCACCTTATCATCCAATGAACCTCCATTACTTCACCTTATCATCCAATGAACCTCCATTACTTCACCTTAATATCCAGTGAATCTCCATTACTTCACCTTATCATCCAATGAACCTCCATTACTTCACCTTATCATCCAATGAACCTCCATTACTTCACCTTATCATCCAGTGAACCTCCATTACTTCACCTTATCATCCAATGAACCTCCATTACTTCACCTTATCATCCAGTGAACCTCCATTACTTCACCGTATCATCCAATGAACCTCCATTACTTCACCTTAATATCCAGTGAATCTCCATTACTTCACCTTATCATCCAATGAACCTCCATTACTTCACCTTATCATCCAGTGAACCTCCATTACTTCACCTTATCATCCAATGAACCTCCATTACTTCACCTTATCATCCAATGAACCTCCATTACTTCACCTTAATATCCAGTGAATCTCCATTACTTCACCTTATCATCCAATGAACCTCCATTACTTCACCTTATCATCCAGTGAATCTCCATTATTTCATCTTATTATCCACCTAAATGCTCCAAAATCCAAAACTCAGAATAAAACCTCTTTAATTTGTCTTACAGTGAAAGTACAAACAGGTTTTGTCCTCTCCTGTAAAGTTACTGTTCTTTGGACAGTGATGATATACAGCATTCCGATGAGCACATCAACGAGGCACTTGCTGAGAGGCTGGTATTGGCTAGTTCTCACGCTGTCGTCAGGCGTGTGGTAGTGACGTTCACGGCTCCTCTCACTGATCGAGATCCCTGTTTGGGGGTTGGACCAGATCCAGACAGACAGGCTAAGTCAGAGCACAGCACACATTCCAGCCTGTCTAACTCTGTCCATCCGTTCATCCATCAATTTCTGTTTTATCCCGCCAGTCGGGGTTAGGGTTAAGGGGGCTGGAGCCAATCCCAGCGTCATCAGGCGAAGGCGGGGTACACCATAGACAGGTCTCTAGTCCAACGCATGGCCAACACGGTTGGCGGTCATGTTGTGCATGTGTGTGTGTGTGTTTCATTGTGTGCAGATCCGTGATTGACCACTAGAGGTCGCCTTGTATATAAGACCATCAAGCGGCCGTCTTTGATTAGAAAAAAACTCTCCACTATATTTGTACATTTAGCAAAAACTTTTTTTAGGTTCTACAAAATCTCTGTGGGACGTAGGGGGCAGGTGCCTTTTGTTTATCTACCCTTTTCTCCTGTTTATAGTAGGGGGTTAGGGGTAGTTAGGGGAGTTCAGGGGTAATTTTGTGTATTTTTGGTTTCTTTGTTTTCAGGTTTAGTTAGATTTCTAACTTTAGTTGTTTTGTTTGTTACTTTGGCGTCCCTGAAGCCACTGTCCCATCCTGTTACTCAAGTTTTGCATTGTTGCGACCTGGTCTAGGGTCAGGCCATAACAGAAATTGAGAGTGGTTCTCTCCCGGACCGGACACCATTCAAAACCAGAAAACTGCAAGTTTATTTTCAACAAATGATAATTATATAATAGTTCTGTTAATAATATAATTAACAATAATAGTACTTGTAATAATAATAATAGCAATAATAATGATGATGACAACAATGATGCTAATATTAATAATAATTATAATAATAACAATAGTAAGAATGTTGGTGATGCTGCTGATGAAAACAATAATACCACTACAGATAAAAATACTATGAATAATAATAATAATATTTGTAATAACAATAGTAATAATATGAATAATGATGGTGACGATGACAACAACAACAATAACACTAATAATGATAGAAGTTCTACTACTACTAATAATAAATTATCATAATTTTCCTACATTATTTTTAAGTTTCCAAATTGTAGATACAAGGCTTTTGTCCAGACAGGGCTGATTTATTATAGATTGTAAATGCACAGAAAAATGACAAAAATCTTTTTTCCAAGTCTTTTTATTAAGTATAAATTTAATATTAACGTAAAGTCAATATTGTAACATTATTTATCACAAAGACGGTACTCGGAGTTCCAGCCCTTCTCTTCTGCAAACAGGTAGACAGACTCGAAGACGTCTGGAAACAGTGAGAGGAACTTTATGGATGGTGCTTCTTTAACTCTGAGGAGTGAAAGAGAAGAAACAGGTTCACTGATTATTTCAATGATTCAGATTCAGAGAGTTGATGAAATGCAGCTCTAGATGATCTAATATAAACTTCTTAATATCTGATTAGAACTGAATCAGATCAGAATCAGAATCGGACTTTATTTGCCAAGTATGCTCACATATACAAGGAATTTGTGTTTGGTTACAGAAGCTCACAGTGCACGATAACTGACAATACAGAAGTAGCACATCCAATCCACACACACTCACTTGTGCTGATACACGTTCCTAATGAAGCGTAGAAGCCCCCAGATATCATCTGGGTACGCCTCCCCAGATCCTGCATGTATCTTATAATCATCCATCTCCTTCAAAACATCAGCAAAATCCTGTTCGACCTGAATGAATAGATTTTAACATCAATTTAACATTCAGTTAACGTAATAGACCTGTTATAAACACCTGTGTGTGTGTGTGTGTGTGTGTGTGTGTGTGTGTGAGAGTGTGTTTGTGTCAATGTGTGTGGGTGTGTGAGTGTGTGTGTGTGTGAGAGTATGTGTGTGTGTGTGAGAGAGAGAGAGTGTGTTTGTGTCAATGTGTGTGTGTGTGTGAGTGTGAGTGTGTGTGTGTGTGTGTGTGTGAGTGTGTGTGTGAGAGAGTATGTGTGTGTGTGTGTGTGAGTATGTGTGTGTGTGTGTGTGTGTGAGTGTGTGTGTGTGAGAGAGTATGTGTGTGTGTGTGTGTGAGTATGTGTGTGTGTGTGTGTGAGTGTGTGTGTGAGTGTGTGTGTGTGTGTGTGTGTGTACGAGTGTGTGTGTGAGAGAGAGTATGTGTGTGTGTGTGTGTGTGTGTGTGAGTGTGTGTGTGAGTGTGTGTGTGTGTGTGTGTGTGAGTGTGTGTGTGAGAGAGTATGTGTGTGTGTGTGTGTGTGTGTGAGTATGTGTGTGTGTGTGTATGTGTGTGTGAGTATGTATGTGTGTGTGTGTGAGTATGTGTGTGTGTGTGTGTGAGTATGTGTGAGTGTGTGTGTGAGTGTGTGTGTGTGTGTGTGTGTGAGTGTGTGTGTGTGTGTGTGTGTGTGTGTGTGTGTGTGTGTGTGTGTGAATTTCCCATAAACCTCACATACAGTTCTGTAAAAATAGCCCAGAATAAAATTAAACTCAGTCTGAAAGTTAAACTCACCTTACTTCGCCAGGTTTTCTTTTTAAATTTATTATTCAGCTCCTTCTTGGTTTTGTGTTCTGGCAGGTTCCCCACACTCTGCAGGTACTTCAGCTTTCTGTAGAACAAGTTACATACCACAACTCAGTTACATCATATCCCATAATGCCATTCAGCTCAACATCAGCTCTACAGTAGTTTGCTGTGTTACTGTAGAACATATCTTCCAGTGAACAGGTTCTAGTACGCGGTTACGCAGTGATGTACTTAACCTGACATGCTCACTAAGAAACTGAGTTACCTTCTCAGACCTGCTCAGGGTTTCAGCTCAGTGAGTCAACATTAGCGTGTCAGACGTTTCTGCACCTGTGCAGTTCAGTAGGACTCTGAGCCCCTCTCACCTGCTGTCGTCCCAGAAGATAGGGTGGTAGAGAACGTCCTGCAAACTTTTCTCTTCGGCTGGCTCTGGATGGGTCATCCACTCGATGAGGTCCAGTGTGATGTCCTTGTTATTCCAGCTGCTGTCGCCATCACTCACACAGTAAGTCTCTCCGCCAGAGAGAATGTAAAATACCAGTTCACCAGTTTTCTGAACAGAAACACTCCATCAGCCAGCTTTTAGAACACACAGTCTAATATACAGAACATTAAAAAAACATACACGCTCACACTGACCTTTATTTCTTCTCGGATGCTGCCATCGCCAGCGCTCACTCGGTGACTCTTTTTAAAATCAATAAGTTTGGCACGTCCGTTTACATCTGTTTAAACAAAAAATTATAAAAATGTCTATTTAATAGCATAATAACAATATAACAACATATAGCATAAACATAATAGCGCGTAGCATATAGTATAATAACATATAGTACAATAGCATAGCACAGAATAGCATATAGCATATAGTATTATGGCATATAGCAAAATAGCATAGCACATAACATCATAGCTGATAGTTTCATATCTTACCCACTACAACATTCTGGTGTTTAACTTCACCGTGTACAATGTTGTTAGAATGAAGATAATTTAGACCATGAAGAACGTCCTCCACGAGTTTTAAATTATCTACGTGCTCTTTGATGCAATCTTCCAGAGATGTTTCTCCAAGTTCCATGATCAGATAAATAAAGCTTTCATCATAATGAGGGAACTTATACTGTATAATGTTGGAATGATTCAGGATACAAAGCATTTTTATTTCATTCATCGAGGCCTCAGTGTTTGGACTCTTTTTGATGGCTACGAGAATCTCACACATCAGGCCCAGCAGGATGACGGAGCCACTCTTCCCACAATGCAGTATGAAGTCATAGTGAACAGGCAGAAGAAGCTCTGAGCGTGAGGGCCTAGCCTGAAGTCTCTGTAACTGAGAATGCCATCTTTTGGATTGAGTCCATGGTCGAATGGTTGAGTTGCGTGTCTCTTCGACTGAAAGAGGCACGTCCTCGTCCATCGTTAAATTGTGGCGTTTTCTTGCTTTCTGTAAAAAAAAAAAGAATAAAGGTCGCTGGACGGGGTTGTTTTAATGAGATGACTGGAAGACATCCTGCGTATCCTGTGTTAAACAGCACGGATCTGAACAACAGCTCACGGTTGTTACCATGTTGGTCTATGGTTTTAAACCCCCAGCTGCTCATATCGGCGACATCAAGGCTTAATTACTACCCTGATGATCCAGTCCTGGGGGTCTCAGCATTTAATGTGATTTAATTCTCACCTGTCGGTTAGTATTACTATCAGTTATATATATATATATATATATATATATATATATATATATATATATATATATGCAACCCTACTTCGTGCTGACTCATCTCTGTGCTACTAATGCTAACATTGGCTATAAGCTGATTTCTTAAATTTAAATGAAAGGCTGAAAATGTTTGATGTTTCTGGATTTCTGGCCTAATAACTAATAATAATATATATATTATTAGTTATTATTAGTATATATGCAAGCCTACTTACATATATCTTGAGAGGCCTACTTCCTGCTGACTCATTTCTGTGCTACTAATGCTAACACTGGCTAAAAGCTGATTTCTTAAATTTAAATGAAAGACTAAAAATCTGTTTTAAATTTCTGGATTTCTGGCCTAATTACTCTTAAATGAGGCCACATCACAGAAAATCACGCCAATAATTACAGGATTTATTTGCATTCTGATAAGCACGAGTGATTAAAGCAACGTCATGCCAAATCCTGATCATACTGCTAATGCTAATGCTACATTCAGCATTCAAATTAGCTAGTCTAAATGTTATCTGCTCCTAATTTCTTTGTTCTTGTTCCTCTATTTTCTGTTAATGTGTGTTTTAATGTAGAAACAATAGTACGAGTTACATCAGAGACTTAAAATCTAAACTACGTGATCGTATTAACCCAGATTTCACTTTTGTCGTCGAGTGTTAGTTCCAGTTTAGTAGTTATGCTGTCGAAGTAGAATTTCCGGACAGACTAGAAACAAATCCTGTACGAACAGCTTTAATGAACTCAAATAAGATTTTAAAATCTAGGTTATACTGAATACATAGTTTACAGAATTGAGTATAACATAAAAATATGACGCGAATTACGACAATTAACTGCGTTCTGTTCTCGGACGTATGAGAAACGAAAGAAAACGCACTAGAAAGAAGTAAAACTATAAAAAAGAATTGAAAGTGATGTAATACTTACAAGTTGATGCGGGTTTGTTTTGCCTCTCGTCATGTTTTCTAGTCGAAGGCGTCTGTAATGATGCGCAGGTTGAAACAAGTTTCGATAACACTAGTCAAACAGCTTACTTTTGTTTATAGTCAGATCTACGTGTGACCTCTAACAAGTATTTTTGGACTGCAACATGGGCAACTGCTCGTTATATATCGTACCGTGAACACGTCACCGTAATATTACGTCATAAAATTGCCTCAACGAAAATACGAGAACAAATCTATCTGGAGTCCAATCAGTGCAGCTGAATGTGAGTTAACCAATCAAAATCCATCTTATACACACGTCCTCAACTAACCTCTTCAGAGGGCTAGGTAAGATAGCTTAGCTATGAAGTTTAATTAGTACATTTTGATGCATTAAATTAGGAAATATAGCAGTATTAGCTCAAAGTGTAGCAAAGCTGCCGACTGACCGAGTAATTTAAAACATTGTCTGCTTTTGAAGATAGCAGATTATACCTAGCAATACTTTTTACTAATGTTAGATGAAGTTAGTTAGCTTGGCAGCTAACAGGCTAAATGACCATCTCTACAGAACAGAGAAAACGATGTTGTTGTTTGTTGTTTCTGATGCTTGTTAGCCAACTTGCTAAATTAATATCCAGCAGGTTTAGTTAAACTCTAGCAGCATGTTGGCCACAGTTTGTTAGTTAGCAGAAATAATGTTGGTGAGCTGATAATCAATTTAAATCAACTCAGTTTACATCATGGAATTAATCCATTTAAAAATTTAGACTGTACTTCTTCATACTTCTTTGAAGTGCCAGTAAACGTTTTTTGTCTCTTCATGCCATTACTTTCTTCTCAGATCTATAAATAATATTTTTTTTTCTAATACTACTTTTCACTTTTTAACTGTGAAGGGCAGCTGGCATTTTCAGATTATGTTAGAAACTGAAAAAGGTCAAATATGGAGATGCAAAGTTTTGCTTTGATATAAATGTAGATTAATAGTATATATGTGAAACGACTTTGTAGTACAGTGAACATCCACTATATTCATACTACCTGACTGGTCTACTCATGTAGACCGTTACTATAAAATTAAAATATAATTTTATAATTTTAAATAAATATTACATAACGAGCTGATATGGTCATGATGTCTCATCCCGTCTGGACTGGGTCTGCCCACTGTCCTCCGCTACTCACACATGTAGCTGATCTAGGACCCATTAAGATTCCTATACCCAGCTGGGTATCATCCCAGTCCCAGTGTCGCCAAGTGGGCTGATGGGGACACAGTGGACACAAAGTCCTCAATGGTAGACAAGGGTCCCATATTGCTGCGCAGAGCTCCAGAGAACACTGTTGAGACAGCTCAGTTAGAGTGTGTGGGGGTATTATTGTAGGGTACTAGTGGTAATCTGTGGAAGCTCCAGTACCACTGAACACTGGGGAGAACATATGCTGCCTTCTAGACTCCGTCTTCTTCAGAGACACTGAGAAACATCCTGCACCTGTTACAGCAGCACGGTCCGGTTGATGAACTGCCCTGTCCTCTAGACCTTCTGCAGGCTGTAGCTGTGGACTGTGTATAAGACTGACCTTACTAAAGCCACCTCAGATATAGGCACAGCTCATGCCTGAGCATTTGTACTTTCTTGTGTCTGTGCTTAAAAATAAAATTCCCTGGTTCGGTTCCCCGGCCAGGAGACCGGGATCCTTTCTGTGTGCAGTTTGCATGTTCTACCTATGTCCAGGTGGGTTTGCTCCAGGTTCTCCCGGTTCCTCACACAGTCCATAGACATATGCTCAGGTAGTGTAGATGATGAATCAGGGAGAAAGTTACTACATACCCAGAGAGGCTTCATCTGAAACTGTTTGATGAAGTTTTGACCCCAGATTAATGTGAAATTGAAACAATGTGTAGAAAAAGATCCACATACACAGGAATGAAGAAGCTAAGCCAGATACTTCTACTCACGTTGACCTGATAAGTAATGCAACAACCTCTAAGAGCAGAAGCTTTAAAAGCAGTTTATTGATTCAAAGTATTCAGTAACAGGGTACTGGTCTAAAGTCAGAGACCCCTTTCAATTATTTAATCTCCAGTCCAATGATCATCCAGTACAGGTCATCAACATCAGGAAACAAACAACAAAACTTACTGCTGTGAGAGTGACCTTGACACATTCTCACTTCTGAGCAGCTTGAACTCACTGGGTGTCTCATCACACATCTGCTCAGTAGTTACAAACCAGCTAACGTTAGCATTAGCTGCTGCAATGCAAGCTTAGTGTGTTGAAGTTAAGTGGTTAGTATGGGGGTGTAGTGGTTAGTACGGTGGTGTAGTGGTTAGTATGGTGGTGTAGTGGTCAGTATGGTGGTGTAGTGGTTAGTATGGTGGTGTAGTGGTTAGTATGGTGGTGTAGTGGTCAGTATGGTGGTGTAGTGGTTAGTACGGTGGTGTAGTGGTTAGTACGGTGGTGTAGTGGTTAGTATGGTGGTGTAGTGGTTAGTATGGTGGTGTAGTGGTTAGTATGGTGGTGTAGTGGTCAGTATGGTGGTGTAGTGGTTAGTATGGTGGTGTAGCGGTTAGTATGGTGGTGTAGTGGTTAGTACGGTGGTGTAGTGGTTAGTACAGTGGTGTAGTGGTTAGTATGGTGGTGTAGTGGTTAGTATGGTGGTGTAGTGGTCAGTATGGTGGTGTAGTGGTCAGTATGGTGGTGTAGTGGTTAGTACAGTGGTGTAGTGGTCAGTATGGTGGTGTTCTGGTTAGTATGGTGGTGTAGTGGTTAGTATGGTGGTGTAGTGGTCAGTATGGTGGTGTAGTGGTCAGTATGGTGGTGTAGTGGTTAGTATGGTGGTGTAGTGGTTAGTAAGGTGGTGTAGTGGTTAGTACGGTGGTGTAGTGGTTAGTATGGTGGTGTAGTGGTTAGTACGGTGGTGTAGTGGTTAGTAAGGTGGTGTAGTGGTTAGTAAGGTGGTGTAGTGGTTAGTACGGTGGTGTAGTGGTTAGTATGGTGGTGTAGTGGTTAGTACGGTGGTGTAGTAGTTAGTACGGTGGTGTAGTAGTTAGTATGGTGGTGTAGTGGTCAGTATGGTTGTGTAGTGGTTAGTATGGTGGTGTAGTGGTTAGTACGGTGGTGTAGTGGTCAGTATGGTGGTGTAGTGGTTAGTACGGTGGTGTTCTGGTTAGTATGGTGGTGTAGTGCTTAGTACGGTTGTGTAGTGGTTAGTACGGTGGTGTAGTGGTTAGTATGGTGGTGTAGTGGTTAGTATGGTGGTGTAGTGGTTAGTACGGTTGTGTAGTGGTTAGTACGGTGGTGTAGTGGTTAGTATGGTGGTGTAGTGGTTAGTATGGTGGTGTAGTGGTTAGTATGGTGGTGTAGTGGTTAGTACGGTGGTGTAGTGGTTAGTATGGTGGTGTAGTGGTTAGTATGGTGGTGTAGTGGTCAGTATGGTGGTGTAGTGTTAGTATGGTGGTGTAGTGGTTAGTATGGTGGTGTTGTGGTTAGTATGGTGGTGTAGTGGTTAGTATGGTGGTGTAGTGGTCAGTATGGTGGTGTAGTGGTCAGTACGGTGGTGTTGTGGTCAGTATGGTGGTGTAGTGGTTAGTATGGTGGTGTAGTGGTTAGTACGGTGGTGTAGTGGTTAGTACGGTGGTGTAGTGGTTAGTATGGTGGTGTAGTGGTTAGTATGGTGGTGTAGTGGTTAGTATGGTGGTGTAGTGGTCAGTACGGTGGTGTTGTGGTTAGTATGGTGGTGTAGTGGTTAGTAAGGTGGTGTAGTGGTTGGTACGGTGGTGAAACATTTCTGGTTCCATTGACTTGAATTGAAGGTGAAGAAGGTTTTTGGTCTCTCCTGTAAAGCTACCATTTTAAAGATGCATGTTTTTCTTCGGACATCGATGAACCAGATTTCTTTCCAGGCTATTTTGGAGCATTTCTATTGGTCCATTTAACATAAATTCTCCACACAGTGTAAACGACAGCTGTTGTTCTCAGATTATAAAATAACATAATCGACAAAATTGAGATAAATTGAGTTTTTCTGTGGACGGCGATGATATAAGTCTCTTAATAGGAGGAACGTGATCCTACATTTTCTTTTTCTAAATAATTTCTTCTTTAAAGAATTCTCAGTTTGAAGTGATTAATAATCTCCATTTGTAGTGATGCATCTCCATTGTCATTAACACTGATACCCACAACAGAGCAATCAGTAAAACACAGAAGCTTCAATGTTTAGAACATTCAGTACAAACTCAGAAAAGTGGAGCAGCAGCATTACAGTAAATACCAAAGAGCCCACAATAACACTGTCACGGGTCAGCTCACTCAGCTCACCACCAGAGGGAGACAGAGAGCAGCTCTTCAGTAATTAGTCAACTGGTCCCAGCTGTGACTCTCCTACTGAAAGGCTGCTCAGAGGCTCAGTGTTGAGCTCAGGCTGCCGTGTGAGGGTGTCTGTGATTAATCTGGTGGTCAGTGGGGCTTTTGTTTCTGGACCCAGTTCTCTGTACACATCAGCGCAAGTTAAACAAATTAAATAACATTAAACCCCTCGGTCTAGTTTAGTTATTCCTTTTATGTTGATCTGCTTCTTGCTGACCCTTTGAACTCTACTCCAGCCTCTAGCTGACCCCTCTTCCAGTAGCCCTGCTGGACAGGGTTGGTAGCCCACCTAGTTGCACGTTAGTTTCTTGAGCCACACATTCTGGGTTTGAACTCTGCCTTGAAGACCAAACCCTTCTTAACATTCAGTGTGTTATAGCCCCAGGTTAGATCTGGACTTGGGCAGAACTCTGGTCTTTGGTGTGTCATGTCAAGGGTTGTCCGTGTACTCACACCTCTCCATTACTTCACCTTATCATCCAGTGAACCTCCATTACTTCACCTTAACATCCAGTGAATCTCCATTACTTCACCTTATCATCCAGTGAATCTCCATTACTTCACCTTATCATTCAGTGAATCTCCATTACTTCACCTTATCATCCAGTGAATCTCCATTACTTCATCTTATCATCCAGTGAACCTCCATTACTTCACCTTAACATCCAGTGAATCTCCATTACTTCACCTTATCATCCAGTGAATCTCCATTACTTCACCTTATCATTCAGTGAATCTCCATTACTTCACCTTATCATCCAGTGAACCTCCATTACTTCACCTTATTATCCAGTGAACCTCCATTACTTCACCTTATCATCCAGTGAACCTCCATTACTTCACCTTATCATTCAGTGAATCTCCATTACTTCACCTTATCATCCAGTGAATCTCCATTACTTCACCTTATCATCCAGTGAATCTCCATTACTTCATCTTATCATCCAGTGAATCTCCATTACTTCACCTTATTATCCAGTGAACCTCCATTACTTCACCTTATCATCCAGTGAACCTCCATTACTTCACCTTATCATCCAGTGAACCTCCATTACTTCACTTTATCATCCAGTGAATCTCCATTACTTCACCTTAACATCCAGTGAATCTCCATTACTTCACCTTATCATCCAGTGAATCTCCATTACTTCACCTTATTATCCAGTGAATCTCCATTACTTCACCTTATCATCCAGTGAATCTCCATTACTTCACTTTATCATCCAGTGAATCTCCATTACTTCACCTTAACATCCAGTGAATCTCCATTACTTCACCTTATCATCCAGTGAACCTCCATTACTTCACCTTATCATCCAGTGAACCTCCATTACTTCACTTTATCATCCAGTGAATCTCCATTACTTCACCTTATCATCCAGTGAATCTCCATTACTTCACCTTATCATCCAGTGAATCTCCATTACTTCACCTTATTATCCAGTGAACCTCCATTACTTCACCTTATCATCCAGTGAACCTCCATTACTTCACCTTAACATCCAGTGAACCTCCATTACTTCACCTTAACATCCAGTGAATCTCCATTACTTCACCTTATCATCCAGTGAATCTCCATTACTTCACCTTATCATTCAGTGAATCTCCATTACTTCACCTTATCATCCAGTGAACCTCCATTACTTCACCTTATTATCCAGTGAATCTCCATTACTTCACCTTATCATCCAGTGAATCTCCATTACTTCACCTTATCATCCAGTGAATCTCCATTACTTCATCTTATCATCCAGTGAATCTCCATTACTTCACCTTATTATCCAGTGAACCTCCATTACTTCACCTTATCATCCAGTGAACCTCCATTACTTCACCTTATCATCCAGTGAACCTCCATTACTTCACTTTATCATCCAGTGAATCTCCATTACTTCACCTTATTATCCAGTGAATCTCCATTACTTCACCTTATCATCCAGTGAATCTCCATTACTTCACCTTATCATGCAGTGAATCTCCATTACTTCACCTTATCATCCAGTGAATCTCCATTACTTCACCTTATCATCCAGTGAACCTCCATTACTTCAACTTATCATCCAATGAACCTCCATTACTTCACCTTAATATCCAGTGAACCTCCATTACTTCACCTTAATATCCAGTGAATCTCGATTACTTCACCTTATTATCCACCTAAATGCTCCAAAATCCAAAACTCAGAATAAAACCTCTTTAATTTGTCTTACAGTGAAAGTACAAACAGGTTTTGTCCTCTCCTGTAAAGTTACTGTTCTTTGGACAGTGATGATATACAGCATTCCGATGAGCACATCAACGAGGCACTTGCTGAGAGGCTGGTATTGGCTAGTTCTCACGCTGTCGTCAGGCGTGTGGTAGTGACGTTCACGGCTCCTCTCACTGATCGAGATCCCTGTTTGGGGGTTGGACCAGATCCAGACAGACAGGCTAAGTCAGAGCACAGCACACATTCCAGCCTGTCTAACTCTGTCCATCCGTTCATCCATCAATTTCTGTTTTATCCCGCCAGTCGGGGTTAGGGTTAAGGGGGCTGGAGCCAATCCCAGCGTCATCAGGCGAAGGCGGGGTACACCATAGACAGGTCTCTAGTCCAACGCATGGCCAACACGGTTGGCGGTCATGTTGTGCATGTGTGTGTGTGTTTCATTGTGTGCAGATCCGTGATTGACCACTAGAG
>CM038726.1:38167277-38177277 GCA_021613375.1 Megaleporinus macrocephalus | reverse complement strand
ATTGAGTATAACATAAAAATATGACGCAAATTACGACAATTAACTGCGTTCTGTTCTCGGACGTATGAGAAACGAAAGAAAACGCACTAGAAAGAAGTAAAACTATAAAAAAGAATTGAAAGTGATGTAATACTTACAAGTTGATGCGGGTTTGTTTTGCCTCTCGTCATGTTTTCTAGCCAAAGGCGTCTGTAATGATGCGCAGGTTGAAACAAGTTTCGATAACACTAGTCAAACAGCTTACTTTTGTTTATAGTCAGATCTACGTGTGACCTCTAACAAGTATTTTTGGACTGCAACATGGGCAACTGCTCGTTATATATCGTACCGTGAACACGTCACCATAAAATGACGTCATAAAATTGCCTCAACGAAAATACGAGAACAAATCTATCTGCAGTCCAATCAGTGCAGCTGAATGTGAGTTAACCAATCAAAATCCATCTTATACACACGTCCTCAACTAACCTCTTCAGAGGGCTAGGTAAGATAGCTTAGCTATGAAGTTTAATTAGTACATTTTGATGCATTAAATTAGGAAATATAGCAGTATTAGCTCAAAGTGTAGCAAAGCTGCCGACTGACCGAGTAATTTAAAACATTGTCTGCTTTTGAAGATAGCAGATTATACCTAGCAATACTTTTTACTAATGTTAGATGAAGTTAGTTAGCTTGGCAGCTAACAGGCTAAATGACCCTCTCTACAGAACAGAGAAAACGATGTTGTTGTTTGTTGTTTCTGATGCTTGTTAGCCAACTTGCTAAATTAATATCCAGCAGGTTTAGTTAAACTCTAGCAGCATGTTGGCCACAGTTTGTTAGTTAGCAGAAATAATGTTGGTGAGCTGATAATCAATTTAAATCAACTCAGTTTACATCATGGAATTAATCCATTTAAAAATTAAGACTGTACTTCTTCATACTTCTTTGAAGTGCCAGTAAACGTTTTTTGTCTCTTCATGCCATTACTTTCTTCTCAGATCTATAAATAATATTTTTTTTCTAATACTACTTTTCACTTTTTAACTGTGAAGGGCAGCTGGCATTTTCAGATTATGTTAGAAACTGAAAAAGGTCAAATATGGAGATGCAAAGTTTTGCTTTGATATCAGTGATATAAATGTAGATTAATAGTATATATGTGAAACGACTTTGTAGTACAGTGAACATCCACTATATTCATACTACCTGACTGGTCTACTCATGTAGACCGTTACTATAAAATTAAAATATAATTTTATAATTTTAAATAAATATTACATAACGAGCTGATATGGTCATGATGTCTCATCCCGTCTGGACTGGGTCTGCCCACTGTCCTCCGCTACTCACACATGTAGCTGATCTAGGACCCATTAAGATTCCTATACCCAGCTGGGTATCATCCCAGTCCCAGTGTCGCCAAGTGGGCTGATGGGGACACAGTGGACACAAAGTCCTCAATGGTAGACAAGGGTCCCATATTGCTGCGCAGAGCTCCAGAGAACACTGTTGAGACAGCTCAGTTAGAGTGTGTGGGGGTATTATTGTAGGGTACTAGTGGTAATCTGTGGAAGCTCCAGTACCACTGAACACTGGGGAGAACATATGCTGCCTTCTAGACTCCGTCTTCTTCAGAGACACTGAGAAACATCCTGCACCTGTTACAGCAGCACGGTCCGGTTGATGAACTGCCCTGTCCTCTAGACCTTCTGCAGGCTGTAGCTGTGGACTGTGTATAAGACTGACCTTACTAAAGCCACCTCAGATATAGGCACAGCTCATGCCTGAGCATTTGTACTTTCTTGTGTCTGTGCTTAAAAATAAAATTCCCTGGTTCGGTTCCCCGGCCAGGAGACCGGGATCCTTTCTGTGTGCAGTTTGCATGTTCTACCTATGTCCAGGTGGGTTTGCTCCAGGTTCTCCCGGTTCCTCACACAGTCCATAGACATATGCTCAGGTGGTGTAGATGATGAATCAGGGGGAAAGTTACTACATACCCAGAGAAGCTTCATCTCAAACTCTTTGATGAAGTTTTGACCCCAGATTAATGTGAAAATGAAACAATGTGTAGAAAAAGATCCACATACACAGGAATGAAGAAGCTAAGCCAGATACTTCTACTCACGTTGACCTGATAAATAATGCAACAACCTCTAAGAGCAGAAGCTTTAAAAGCAGTTTATTGATTCAAAGTATTCAGTAACAGGATACTGTTCTAAAGTCAGAGACCCCCTTCAATTATTTAATCTCCAGTCCAATGATCATCCAGTACAGGTCATCAACATCAGGGAACAAACAAACAACACTTACTGCTGTTCTCAGAACAGTGGACTGACCACCCCAGAGTCCAGAAATTCAACATCACTGAATGTGTGTGATGTTGTTTGGATGGTGAGAAGCAGAAAAAACACTGTTGGGTTATTTACTTCAGACTGCACTGATTTCAGTGGAGTTTCATGACCAGGTATGTGATGTTTCTCCTGCCCATGTACCTTGCAAATTTCTCTTCAGCCCAATACATTTTCCCTTTCTTTGTTATATTTAATGATTATTAACCCATGTCAGCTTGTTTACGTAAGAATAATCCACTAACTCTGACGTCACACTATACAGCGTCAGATCCGCACAAACAGTACAGACAGAACAGACACTGTAGTGATGTAAATCCTCACAGCGTGAACAGACGCTGCAGTGGACGCAGAACCCTCACTATTATCATCCTCCATGACATAATAATCTGAATAATCTCCAAAATAATATTCATCATCTGATGAAGCAGCTCTAACAAGTCGCTGATGAACATTAGATGTTTCCTTTTGTCTTCTTTCACACAGCCAGCCTCGTTTCTCTGAGGAGCTTAGCCATACGGGATCAGAGCTCCGCTGCGCCGGACACTGGTGGACAGTCGTACTCAAGAGTCCAGTCAGAAGATCTTCCTGAAGCTGAAAAGAAAGTCGTGATTAGAAATAAACAGGATAATCAGTACCATGACAGTTCGAGCCAGATCTTCAGATCAGGCCACAAATCTAAAAACTCAAATCTACATCTAAAGTAATGCTAACAGTGCTAAGCTATCTGAGAGTCACAAAAACATTTTCATTTCTTATATATATATATATATATCCAGACAGCAGTGTCCTGTGGGCGGCGTCCTGTGTCCACTGATGAAGAACTAGAGGAACACAAACTGTGCAGCAGCAGATGAGCTACTGTCTCTGACTTTACATCTACAAGGTGGACCAGCAAGTAGTAGGAGTGTCTAATAGAGTGGACAGTGAGTGGACACAGTGTTTAAACACTCCATCAGCATTGCTGTGTCTCATCCACTCACACCACCACCACGTCAGTGTCAATGCAGTGCTGAGAATGATCCACCTTCCTAACAGTATCTTCTCTGTGGTGGTCCTGTGGGGGTCCTGATCATTAAAGAACAGAGTAATAAAGTATACAGAGAATCAGATGAACTACAGTCTGTAAGTGGAGCTCCTGTATGGTCAGTGGAGCTGATACAGTGGACAGTGAGTGGAGGTCCTGTATGGTCAGTGGAGTTGATACAGTGGACAGTGAGTGGAGGTCCTGTATGGTCAGTGGAGCTGATACAGTGGACAGTGAGTGGAGGTCCTGTATGGTCAGTGGAGCTGATACAGTGGACAGTGAGTGGAGGTCCTGTATGGTCAGTGGAGCTGATACAGTGGACAGTGAGTGGAGATATAAGGAGGTGGTTTAATGTTATGGCTGATTGGTGTGTGTGTGTGTATAAATCTCACCATGTTCATCCACAGGTTCCTCCCGTCCGCCAGAGACTCGATCCAGTCCTGCAAACACAAACAGTCTGCAGTGATGTTCCGTGTCCTGTGTTGATCTACAGGAGGTACTGAGCTGAGCTGCTGACGTACGTAGAATAAACGTACCTTGTTTGCGTTCGTGATGGTGGCGACTGTGGAGCTTTTCTCGAGGCAGAACTTCTCGGCCTCAGCGCAGCTCCCTTCAGTCTCAGAGAACAAATAATACACGCCATCGTGGAGACGCCAGAGATCAGCTCTCTCATCTGATACTCACAAACACACGGACTAAATCACCTCACTCGCAAACCAGCAGGTCAGACAGTCAGGTGGGCTTGTTAATCAGTTTAAACACTTCTGTTTAAACACGTTCCAAAATTTGTATCAAAGCACAGAAAACTGTGAGATATGTGGCTTTTTCATTAAAAGAGTTCTTGTTTTCTTTACAGTCTACTTGTATGTTGAATAACTAGATATGGTGGTGAGTGGGAACTATATGCTTAGTAATAAGTTGTGATGAGTGAGCATGTGAACTCAATCGATACTGATCAGCAATGCCATGCTGCAGTTGATACGGTATTTACAATTCGTACACCAATGAAGAAACACTAAGTTTGACACCACTGGACACTTATGTTAGGTATTAGATACCGTATTAGATACAGCATGTTATAGATATAGTTGATCAAGAAGACCCACAAAGAGCCAGCTTAGATTTAGCTAACGTTAGCACCACTGCTGAAAGATAAGCTGGCTCTTTGTGGGTCTTCTTGATCAACTATATCTATAACATGCTGTAATATTAGAGTCCATAAATGAGGTGGATATAAAATGGACATCTGAATCATCAAGAAAGGTTTCGATGCTCTTGGTCAAATTCTATGTGTGTGTTGATGTTCTAAGTATAGATAAGTTACATCTCCTGTACAGAGTATTAGATACTCAGTATTAGACACTTTAATGCACAATAACTGCATATTTACTGAATTTAAAAAAGAGAAAAAAATAGAAATTAACGGCTCTACTATTCAGGCAGTCCATTATTTAATTAAATACTTTAAAGTATATTTTTCTAATTCCCATCATCATATCTTAGCTCAGTATAGTCATTCCAACTTGCATACACATTAGTAATTCATAGGCTGGATATAAATGTAAGAATTTTGGTAAAATGCATTAACATTAGACATCTTAAGAATCAGTCATCTTAAAAAATGATGTTATGCATTAACATCTTAAAATTTGTTGACTTAAAGAGGAAGAATGCCGTCTGGTTTCAGTTCAGTCATTCTTTAAGTTAAACTAGGTATAGAAGTTCAAAATGGGGAAAAACTTTCTGAAAAATAAAGCTCAACTTTAAAATGATGTAATGCTAATGTAATGGTGATTTTTTAGATTTTTTATGAGAATAAAGTTGTATGTTTAGAGTAAACATAGAGCAATCACTCAAATAATTCAAATCAGTGATTTTTGTTACAAATATCATACAGAAGAATTAAACAGACCATACAACAATGTTTTGACCGTGGGCATCCTCACCAGCAGCTTGTGTTCTAGTCACAGCAGTTTGTTGGCATTTTCCAGCTGAAACATCAAAAGAGAATGTAGTTTAATTATATAAAATCATCCGATGTAATTATAAGATCATTATTTATAAACCTGTTGGCACTGATGACAAACAATAATGATTATTTTAGGCGTGTAAAAACATATCGACCATAAGCTACAGTTAAAGTTGACCTACAATTTAAATTGCCCTCAACAAATAAGTTAGTTATTTTATTAACTTTCTAATGATTCTTGTATTAATATTTATTTAGCTTATTTTTTAATAAACTGTACTGTTGACCTTTCCTACAATACAGTACTAAAATGTGTTTTTTAGTTTAAAGAAGAAAATTGAGAAAAGTATGGAGATGTGCAGGTTGACTAAAAATTGTATTTATTTTACTTAGTGATAGTGTGATTCTTGACCCATATAAGCATGGAAACTAGTAGAAATATATCAGTACTGTCAAAAACTTACTGAGGAGTCCAAGCAGTATATTGGTCAGTAACAAGGTTTTAAATACCAGCATCTTCTTTTATCTTACTGTTTTCCACTGACCTTTGTTGTTGGAGCTGGACAGAAGTGGACACAGCATTAGATATTTGTAAACTTTCAGAATCAGAATTATATATACATATATAGTTAATACACATAATTCTGTTTTTCTTTTACTTTGATCAGTCTCTCAGGAAACCGTTTAAAACCATGTCCAAAAATAATCATAACACAGATGAACATACTGATATAATTTAATAGATCAAACAAAGAGTACAGCGAAAGTACAGCGAAAGGTACAGCGAAAAAATGTTTTGGATATGAACCAAACCAACAAAGTATTTTTGTGGCAATGAGATAAATCTGCAAAACACTAAATTCTGTAAATAATTACATACATTTACATACTGTCAAAGACAATTTTTACTAAAAATCAGTTTTATATAAAATTAATAAAAGTTGTTCAGCAAGCAAAAATTATGCCTATGACAAAAATATATACCTAACTAAATAAATAAAAATGTTTTGTTTTTAAGAATTTTCGTTCCAGATTTTTTTATTTTTCCAAATTCATGAGAATAACTCATGTGATTCATAGTTTAATACTTTCACTTTAATTCTAAAAGTCATATTTTCTTTTCTAAAACCTGCATGTTTCATTACGAAAACTGGCATACTCTACCATTTTAAATAATTAAAAATCTAATCAATATACATGATAAGTATATATTTTTGCATTTAAAAAGGTTACATGCCTTTCAGTGTTAAATCTCCTGCATGTGCTGAGCTGTTCTGTTTTTGAGAAGAAAGAACTTACAGGAACTTAGCCACTTGCTTAGCAGACTGTTTTGGGTTGTTTGCATATTTGGCTCTGATCACCCAACTGCAACTGTGAAAAGGCTGTGGGGAAAATAGAACAATAATAGTCTTCATTTAACGTAATGAGAAACTGTAACTCAGTTTATATACAATACCTAAATTTAGAGTTATACATTCAACCTAATGAGAAACTGTAGACTCAGTTTATATCACCATACCTACATTTAGTTATACATTCAAAATAATGAGAAACTGTAACTTAGTTTATATACAATACCTACATTTAGAGTTATACATTCAACCTAATAAGACATTGTAGACTCAGTTTATATACAATACCTACATTTAGAGTTATACATTCAACCTAATGAGAAACTGTAACTCAGTTTATATACAATATCTACATTTAGAGTTATACATTCAACCTAATGAGAAACTGTAACTCAGTTTATATACAATACCTACATTTAGAGTTATACATTCAACCTAATGAGAAACTGTTACTCAGTTTATATACAATACCTACATTTAGAGTTATACATTCAACCTAATGAGAAACTGTAACTCAGTTTATATACAATACCTACATTTAGAGTTATACATTCAACCTAATCAGAAACTGTAACTCAGTTCATATCACAATACCTACATTCAAAACCCTTTAAAATAATAGTAGGAAGAATAATTAGAAAAAACAAAAAGTGTGTTTTCTAAATTTATTGTAATTTTATTTAATGTTATTTTGGGTATAGAGAGCTACGAAGGTTCGTCAGCCAATCAGCTGACTCGGTGACACTTTAATGCACAATAACTGCATATTTACTGAATTTAAAAAAGAGAAAAAATAGAAATTGACGGTTCTACTATTCAGGCAGTCCATTAATTAATTAAATACTTTAAAGTATATTTTTCTAATTCCCATCATGTGCTCACGTGACGTAGCGCGCGGGCCATTTTACGTTCTCTTCAGACGACTGCAGCAGACAGAGCGGTGAAGATATAAACTGCAACAAAACACAGATATAGTGAATAAAAGTGATTTTACACGACGCGGTTTAGTTTTATAAGTGTATATAAACATACACACTCAGTGTAATCTCAGACTGAAGGTCTCTTCGTCGTACATATCGACAGATATTTGCTGTGGAGTCCCCGCATCGGTAGGAAAACCAGCGGTGATGAATGTTACAGTTAGCCAAAATGCTAACCGTACAGTTTGATCTGTCTGTCTGTTTATTAACCGCCAGCGATCTAAAATAAGTTGATTTATATACAGCTGAGTAACTTTCTGTAACAAAGTACTTAAACACGTTAAAATGTTAATTTTCATGTCGGAATTTTGAGAGTTTTGTCGATGTTTTCTGGCGCGAAAAGTGAAACGTCAGGGCTGCCTAGCCAGGGTAGGCCTGGGTTAACCCTCACTGTGCCAGACAGTTAATTTACTATAATTCTCATAATTACGAGCTGGAAGTTTTAAATATTTAACTTTATTTCAGTATATTACTACATGGGGGTTGTGTTGAAAATACTGATTTAGTTATTTAGTAGAGAAATACAGATTATTGTTGTTTTTGGGTGGAAGACCAGGATTAGAGTTTACATGTCAGTTCTGACTTTATGTGCTGTAGGTCAGGCTTTTTGAGTTTGAGCGTTGCGCCCTTTTGGATTCATTCGATGGCGAGCCAAACCCGAAGTGTCCAACCTAGAAATTCATCTGCATGAACTGGACTGATGACTTCGATTCCTGGATTCTTTCTTCGCAGACACACTTAACCAGCTCTCTATACAGGGTGGTAGGTTAAAACCCAACCTTTCTACTGTGACGAGGACGGTGTACGGTAGTTAGACTTTGGTTACCAAAAAAATTAGTAGTTGAGTTGAGTTAGCCAATCATGACATTATGATGATTTTAAATTACCTGGGTAATAATGATATATGCGCACCTACGTATATGTGTGTATATATTTTTTTGGTGTATATGTGGGTGTTTGTGTGTACATAATAATAATAATGATAATAATAATAATAATAATAATAAAAACAGATGTGTACAGAATGGGGAAGAACATTGTTGAGTAAAGTGCAAAGTGTAAAATGTGCAAATTTGAATGTACAAAATTATGCTGTGCAATTCAGCAGGAGTTCTGTGTGTGTGTGTGTGTGTTTAAAAGGAAGTTGTTTTACTTCTATCTGCATTTTTCAAGTCCACTGTGGTCTCTTGGTTGGTTGGCCTGATTTGGCGGTGTTTGGCCTACACGCGCAGGACTATATCTTTGCAACACATCGACGCACGTTATGCTAATCAATGCAATTTCGGAATCTATTCTGTTGACGTGTCAATTTATAGTGAAATTTCTCCCCCTTTTTTTTTTTTGGCCCACCACCACCCCTTCATCGGAGGACTAATAGAACCTTATTATTTATTTACTTATTTACAGCATGTAACATTCTCGTTCTTAAGCTATGCAACATTTTGGAAAGGGCTGAGGAGGAAAGGGGGAGAGGAATAGATAGTGGACGCATACAAAATGCAAAAAAAAGAAGAGAAAATAATAATAATATTGAAAAAACTAACTAGTAAATAGAAATGTATTTGAAGATGTAAATTGAAAGTGCGAATTGATGTACAAGGCAGGAAACAAAATCACAATTTCGGTGAGACTAAATTATTTGTACTGTTACCTTTTTACATTTTTTAGTCTGTGTGTATGCGTGTGGCAGAGTTTATTTCCGGGTGGTATAGTTGTTAGAATGGGTAAGATGTATTTGGTTTGGGTAACTATTATTGTATAGAAATAATAAGTGTTGAGCAGGGTGTGCTGGGTTTGTTGGGTTTGTTGATTTCCAATTCCTCAGAATGGATTTCTTGGCAATAGCTAATGTTATATGTAGAAACGTAGTGTTTTTCTTTGTTAGATTGGTTGCTGAAGTGTCTCATAATAAGCAGAATGATGGGGATGGTGGGAATAGTTTATTAAGAGGATTCTTTTCCTCATATTTTGGGGATTTTTATACTTTGTGGGAGGATACTGCTAGTGAGCTTAACTACAGGTCCTACCTTGTCTTTTTCAGAGTTTTGTTACTTTGCTTCAACATAAGATGTTCGCTGCACTATATACATTGCTGCAACTTGTCTCTTGGTTCTTCTCTATCCTGATCAGTCGTCTCCTTGGGCTTTCTTTCATTATTTTTCCTGTACTCCATCAAAAAAAACATCTCTCGGAGAGGGCAAAGTTCTGAAATAAGCGTCCTGAAACTGTGTCCACATGGCATCACAGTCTGCTGACTTGGCATTTGGCATTCTCTAAACTGTATACACTGCAGAAATTTGTTTTATTTCCTCCTTTTCTCTTTTATTGGCCACCTAATTTTC
>CM038726.1:38129777-38162277 GCA_021613375.1 Megaleporinus macrocephalus | reverse complement strand
CTTTCTATATATTTACTTTCATTCCATATTCTCAAGTTTCATTCCATATATTCAGACGTTCATTCTATATTCTCAAATGTCATTCTATATATTTAGACTTTCATTCTATATTCTCAAGTTTATTTCCATATATTCAGACGTTCATTCTATATTCTCAAGTTTCATTCTATATATTTAGACTTTCATTCCATATATTCAGACTTTTAATCCATATTCTCAAGTTTCATTCCATATATTCAGACGTTCATTCTATATTCTCAAATTTCTTTCTATATATTTACTTTCATTCCATATTCTCAAGTTTCATTCCATATATTCAGACGTTCATCCTATATTCTCAAATGTCATTCTATATATTTAGACTTTCATTCCATATATTCAGACTTTTAATCCATATTCTCAAGTTTCATTCCATATATTCAGACGTTCATTCTATATTCTCAAATGTCATTCTATATACTTAGACTTTCATTCCATATTCTCAAGTTTTATTCCATATATTCAGACGTTCATTCCATATTCTCAAATTTCATTCTATATATTTAGACTTTCATTCCATATATTCAGACTTTCATTCCATATTCTCAAGTTTCATTCCATATATTCAGACGTTCATTCTATGTTCTCAAATTTCATTCTATATATTCAGACGTTCATTCCATATTCTCAAATTTCATTCTATATATTTAGACTTTCATTCCATATATTCAGACTTTCATTCCATATTCTCAAGTTTCATTCCATATATTCAGACGTTCATTCTATGTTCTCAAGTTTCATTCCATATATTCAGACTTTCAATCCATATTCTCAAATTTCATTCTATATATTTAGACTTTCATTCCATATTCTCAAGTTTCATTCCATATATTCAGACGTTCATTCTATGTTCTCAAGTTTCATTCCATATATTCAGACGTTCATTCTATGTTCTCAAATTTCATTCTATATATTTAGACTTTCATTCCATATATTCAGACTTTTAATCCATATTCTCAAGTTTCATTCCATATATTCAGACGTTCATTCTATATTCTCAAATTTCATTCTATATATTTAGACTTTCATTCCATATATTCAGACTTTTAATCCATATTCTCAAGTTTCATTCCATATATTCAGACGTTCATTCTATATTCTCAAATTTCATTCTATATATTTAGACTTGCATTCTATATTCTCACGTTTCATTCCATATATTCAGACGTTCATTCTATATTCTCAAATTTCATTCTATATATTTAGACTTTCGGTCCATATTCTCAAGTTTCATTCCATATATTCAGACGTTCATTCTATATTCTCAAATTTCATTCTATATATTTAGACTTTCATTCTTTATTCTCAAGTTTCATTCCATATATTCAGACTTTCATTCTATGTTCTCAAATTTCATTCTATATATTTAGACTTTCATTCCATGTATTCAGACTTTCAATCCATATTCTCAAATTTCATTCTATATATTTAGACTTTCATTCTTTATTCTCAAGTTTCATTCCATATATTCAGACGTTCATTCTGTATTCTCAAATTTCATTCTATATATTTAGACTTTCATTCCATATTCTCAAGTTTCATTCCATATATTCAGACTTTCAATCCATATTCTCAAGTTTCATTCCATAAATTCAGACTTTCATTCTATATTCTCAAGTTTATTTCCATATATTCAGACGTTCATTCTATATTCTCAAATTTCATTCTATATATTTAGACGTCCATTCTATATTCTCAAGTTTCATTCCATATATTCAGACTTTCATTCTATATTCTCAAGTTTATTTCCATATATTCAGACGTTCATTCTTTATTCTCAAATTTCATTCTATATATTTAGACTTTCATTCTATATTCTCAAGTTTCATTCCATATATTCAGACTTTCATTCTATATTCTCAAGTTTCATTCCATATATATATATAATATATTCTATATATATATTATTTCTTAAACAGCTTATATATATATATATATATACCGGCCCTTTAGTATTTTGATATCGTCCAATCTTGCCCTCTGATCTAGAGGACTGATTATTTTACGGGGATGTGAATGTCCTTTTATGTATATGAAGACTTTTTATGTTCTGTATGTGGGCTTACACAAAACTGTATTAATCTGTTCAATCTGTTTACAAAAGAATAAGAAACTCGGCCTCTGTTGTAATTTAAAGTCAGTTATTTATATTGATAAAGTAGATACAGAGTTCCATTATAGGGATTCTTGACAGTTTTTCTGAGTTAACCTTTTAGAATGTTCTCTATTACAGCATAAATATGATCTGTAACAGTCTGTTCTAATAGCAGATGAAGAGAACCCAATTAAACAAATGCCGCAAATGTTCTTACTGCGATTTATTCATTGAAGGTGGACTGCTGTGCCATCTTGTGGTTAAAATAAGGAAGGACAAAACATATTACCCTCTTTAACACTCCATATATTGTAAAATAATAATAATAATAATAATAATAATAATAATAATAATAAAGTATTAATATATTTTATTTACATGGTGCTTTTCAAGGTAAAATAGTTAAACAGTAATTACAGAATATCATATATGTTCAAATAGATATAAAAACACTGTATGAAGCAGTAGTCTGGGTCATGAGAGAGTTTACCATAATTTATGTATATATTACATTTTCCATGCCCAAGGACACTTTATAGTCAGGCAGTTCACAAAGGTAACAACATACATAATCAGTGATAACACATGCACAGCTCCACAGTTCCCACAGCTAGTGAGTGGGCAAGGGGGGATACCACAGACCATGCTGTAGAGCCACTTAGCAAGTCCAGAGTCCTTACTGCAGAGGGAGATCACACTCTATGGTGCATCATCCAGGTGGCCAGCCCGGCAAGCCTCAAAGACCCGAATGGTCTTAACTGTAAAAGGGCAGCGTTTTATGCTGTTGAACATCATTGGTCCAGGCAGCTCCACAGCTGTGGTGCAGCGCCATTCAAGCAGCAAGCCCAGCAGGTGCAGTATGGCACCGAACATCTCTTAGGGCTGTGTATCGGCAAGAACCTGGCGATACAATACGAATCAGAATCAGAAATACTTTATTATTCCCAGGGGGAAATTGCAGTTTTTACAGTAGCAGAAGAAGAATATACACTCTAATAATAATTTACAACATAAAAGAATTTTGTAGTATGTACACATATATAAGCCTTATAATACAATAGAATAATAAAATGTAAAGTGACTGTAGCTATAGTATAAAGTACAGATATACTGTATACAGTAGTAAGAGTTTAGAAGTAGGAAAGTTATTGCACATTTGAGTTCTTACACACATAATTAAATTATTGTTCTACTGGTATCACTGTACATGTGAGAGGTGTCGTACAGTAAGAGAGGAGTTATAAAGTCTGATGGTAGGAATGACCTCCTGTGGCGTTCTGTAGTGCATCTTGGCTGAATGAGTCTCTCACTGAATGTGCTCCTGCGTCTCATCACTGTGTGATAAAGAGGGTGGGAGCCATTCTCCATGATGGCCTGTTGCTTAGACAGCATCCTCCTCTCAGACACTGTCGTCAGTGAGTCCAGCTCCACCCACAACATCACTGGCTCTGCGGATCAGTTTATCAAGTCTGTTGGCGTCTGCTACCCTCAGCCTGCTGCCCCAGCATGCAACAGCGTATAGGATGGCACTGGAAACTACAGACTCATAAAAGATCCTCAGCATAGTCCTGCAGATGTTGAAGGACCTCAGACGCCTCAGAAAATAGAGACGACTTTGGCCCTTCTTGTAGAGGGCGTCAGTGTTCTTAGCCCAGTCCAGTTTATTGTCAATGTGCACGCCCAGATATTTATAGTCCTCCACAGTGTCCACACTGACCCCCCTGATGGAAACAGGAGTCACCTGTGTTTTGTCCCTCCTCAGGTCCACCACCAGCTCCTTTGTCTTTGTCACGTTGAGCTGCAGATGGTTCAGCTCACACCACGCAACAAAGTCGTTCACCTTGATAATCATGATACAGCGGTCACGATTCAAATATATCGTGATATATTGCGATACTGCAAGTAAAGTGATTTACTGTGATTTTCAAACCCTACTATTAAAATACACCACTGTATGAACAGGTTTATCAATGTTTACAATAGCACTGCACCCTTGTGCTGCTTGTTAATGTTGGAGTGGAGCTAAAAATGGATTACAACGCCGCCTCTAGTGGTCAGAGTTTTAAACACAACACACGATTCTCTGTCTGCCAACCTGTCAACCTGTGTATCTATACTGTGGTTTTAGGAATCAATACAGTTTTACGAAACATATTATCACGATATTCTATATTTTTTTATATTTTCTTACACGCCTAATGTCTCTGGTGGTCTGTGAGGTCCAGCAGCTTCTTTCAGAAAAGTTCCAGCATAACTTTAGTATCTCGGTTTCTTCTTTGTCTTGATCATATGCTGGTGGTTTCACTTCAACTGTTGGCTGTACTGCCTCCAGAGTTTCCGGTGGTAATGCTCCGTTCTGTTCGTATCTATAAGCTTTCAGAGAACAGAGCACAAATAAAGATGAAATGAGCGGAAAGGCTCCATCCATCAAATGTAAATGAGCCCTACGTTTACCCTACATTTAGGTTATGACTGCATACCTAAACCAAATCAAGTGAACAGAACCAGAGCTACTCAAAGGACCAGATGAGAAGTCTAATAATGGATAACACCCAATACTGTTCAGTACAGAACCCAAGTGGGTAGAGGGATCTGAACAAAAGCTGCTTGAGGCACCAGAACCATGGCTTCTTGGGGGACTCGACCCAAATACACTAGAGGGACCATAACAAAAGTCGCTCAACGTACCGAATCCATAGGTGGTCTAGTGATCGGACCCAAAGCCACTTGAGGGGCCGGACCTGAAGCCGTCCAAGGTAGTAAAAAGGAGCTTGAGGGGACTGGGAGCTGGATCTGGCCTCCTGTCCCAGACTATCCAGTCTTCTATCTCTACTTTATCTGTGCAGTCTGTTGACCCAGGGAGTGTCCAGTCTCCTGTCCCAGTCTGTCTAGTCTCCTGATGATTAGACTATCTGTCTCCAGCCCCAGACACCGTAAAACAATGATTGATCCAAACAAATCTTCTGTTTGGTAATTAACGGTTGTACTGATGGACACTTTCATTGAGCTCTAAAATGAGAGTGTAAGACATTCGGTTGTTCTCTAGCCTAATAAATACAACACATACAGCACAGTACTGTGCAAAAGACTCACCACCCAGTATCTTTGTAGGTGTCCAGTTACAGCCCAACCATTGCGGCACAGTTTATTAGCCCCCCAGGCTTTTCAAGTGGTTGGCCTGTGGTTTATTTAATTTTTTTTACTGACTTAAACAGTCTTACCCTCAGGCAATTAAATATGAAATCTAATTATGTCTGACCACCAGGGACTCTGTATCATTATCAGCCTTATTACTAATTTTCCCTGCTGAGTAAATCACCTGATATTATCTCCAACTTCTTCACAGCCCTGAGTGATACAGTAGATCCAATCAAGAGAATATTAGCACTTCATTATCACACATTTAATTATTACAGGGGCTTAATTTGTGTTGCTGTGTTGCTGCAAATATCTGCATTTCACAACTACAAGAACAGCCGGGCATACTACGCTCTGTCTCTTATTCAATGCAGTTTGTTTCAGTTCAGTTCAATAAGGTTTAATTCAATTCAGTTTAATTTAGTTCAGTTCAGTTATGCTTTATTCAATTTAGTTCAAGTCATTTTCTCAATTAATTTAATGATAATTCTGTTTAAGTAGATTTGAATCAGCACAGTACAGTAATGTTTGTCAGGATGTTTAGAATTTCAGAGGGCCAAGATTTAAATTACTGAAATAATTTAAATCTAATACAGATTGAGCAAGATCTCTTTCTTTTGATGCCTCTTTCTATGTATCTCACTTTTTAAGACTGGGTCACATGACATGTGGAGCAGGTGTTTATTTCCCACTGGGTTTAAAGAAATTGCTGATAAAGATGGAGATGAAGGTCATTGTGTGAACAAAACCAACTGCCTCTCTTTCTCTCTCTGGGGCGTATATGTTGCCCAAGCTTGGTCAATGATTGTAAATGTAAAGTCATAGAATATAAACATATCAGAAGATTGTCCCTGTCAAAAGAACAATGCATAGTACCCTTCATTACAATACTCTTACTCTGATTTCTTTAGATCTCTCAGTGTATATATACTATTACTCTGATTTCTTTAGATCTCTCAGTGTATATAAACTATTACTCTGATTTCTTTAGATCTCTCAGTGTATATATACTATTACTCTGATTTCTTTAGATCTCTCAGTGTATATATACTCTTACTCTGATTTCTTTAGATCTCTCAGTGTATATAAACTATTACTCTGATTTCTTTAGATCTCTCAGTGTATATATACTATTACTCTGATTTCTTTAGATCTCTCAGTGTATATATACTATTACTCTGATTTCTTTAGATCTCTCAGTGTATATATACTCTTACTCTGATTTCTTTAGATCTCTCAGTGTATATATACTATTACTCTGATTTCTTTAGATCTCTCAGTGTATATATACTATTACTCTGATTTCTTTAGATCTCTCAGTGTATATATACTATTACTCTGATTTCTTTAGATCTCTCAGTGTATATATACTCTTACTCTGATTTCTTTAGATCTCTCAGTGTATATATACTCTTACTCTGATTTCTTTCAGATCTCTCAGTGTGTATATACTCTTACTCTGATTTCTTTCAGATTTATCAGTGTGTGTATGTGTGTGTGTGTGTGTGTGTGTGTGTGTGTGTGTGTGTGTATGTATGTATCAGATAACAAAATTCTTGGGTGTCTTGATGCTCCACATGAACCAAAATGATAAATCTTGTTTCTAAGTCTTTGTTTTAGTCAAAACTGCCTAATTTAGCCTAATTTTAGTTTTTCATGTTGTGTCTAAATTTCTTGGACCAATATAATAGCCTTATAAATGATTTATAATTAGATCTTGTGGTACAGGACTTTGTGAAGGAACTGAATACATTCATACAATGTCTGGGGTGTCCAGGAGAAATCTGGAACTACACTTTGTTCTTCAGACTGGAGCTCAAGATCTGATCTACTTCTCTCACAATAACATATTCATGTTACTTTGTATTGTATGTATGATTATTTACATCTGTTCTAATCAGATCTGCTCTTCTTACTGGTTAACGTACATATGAGGCAGCATTTAAAGGTTAAAAAAAGCATGTAAAACTTACTGTCTTTTCAATGTGTATCTTTTGCTGACCTGTGTTGGTGACCTGGCCGTGACCCGCAGAGAACAGGGCCTTGAACGCGAGCTGATAGGCTGGAGGAGCATCTGGACAAGAGTTAATCATTCATGTGAATGAGACTGCAGTGTGCTGTTCTCAGTGAGACTCTGAACAGGTGGAGAAACAAAGAGACGGAGGCTGGCAGGTAAGTGCACCACTAATATAGAATAAACAAAATACATTATCACATATAGTTGCATGTGTAGCACTCGGATAACATCCACACACAATACTGTCAACATATTCGTCTGAACTTTAAATGACTAATTGTTAATTAAACCTATGCTACAATTGTGACATATCAGGTTTAAAACCTCAGGAAATTTCTTTAAAACGAGACGCCATGTGTTCTCAAAGTCAAAGACATGTTATTAAAGATGTGTGCAGTATTTCAAGGATATCTGTAAATTGGAATTTCTGTGGTGATGCTTAGTTAATTTACAATCACTTAATTACTTGAAAAATAGAACAGCTACACTACTTGTGCACAATTTGGTTACTTGAATCCAATAAATATATTTTGCTGGTAGAGCACAACTTTATCACCAGTGTTTTTATTTGTTTATATATGTATTTATTTATTGTAAAGTTTGAAAGCTCCAGATGCTTGTGACATTTGCACTGTTAAAAAGATGTTTCTTTAAGGGTTTTTTTTTAGTAAAGGCAGTTGTTCTATTTAGAAGTGTGAGTTAAAGGTACTTGATGCGTAAATGTTTTTTACACAGTGATATGGTTCTTCAGATTGATAGAGATTGTATATGGTTCAATGTAGAACTCTTACTGGTGCTCTATAAAACACTATACAAACAATGTAAAACGCATTCTCAATGCAAAGTTCCACTACAAATAATGTAAACTCATGTTTAGAAACAAAACCAATCCTTTTACAAAAAATATTTATAAAAAATTTCACAACAAACAGAACCACCAAGTAAAATTGTTTATAAAGACTTAATTACTGTTATTTTAATCCAATATATATAGCTACATTCTGTAATGCACACTGTAGGGGTTACGCAAAATGCTGTCCACTTTTCTTATTCAGACTTGTAAACAGTTAAAAGCAAATGATGCATACATATGTTTTAATACAGAAATGTGTAAAAGAATGCAGTTGTTGCACGCAGTCACCATGTGCAAAATGTATAATATTAATTTTTATATAAAACCAATTACATCCAAACTAGTTTATTCATGTAAATGTATGTAAGAGAGTTTATTTTCCACAGACTGTATCTTTGTTGAGGTTGTTTTGGATAGTAATTTAGTTATACATCAGCCAAAAACTTAGAACACCGTTCAGTGTTGTCATATCGCAACACCACACAGTACAAGTGTGACAGCAACATTGTGTTTGTTCATAATATTGACCACAGATTTAGAAACAGTACAGATTACAGGACAAATAGTCCAAAATGTGGCCACACATGTCTTAATATATTGGAACATTTTTTTGTACAAAATAGTAACAGCTTTTTACTCAAATTAATTAAATAAGGCTCTACTGAATTTGAAATACAGAATACAGTATTAATAAAATAAAAATAAAAATAAAACAGGACTATAAAATTCCATTTGTGTTATTATAGTTTTGACATCACTGTTATTGTAAAATGTTTAAAGCTGTTATTAACAGTCTTAAACAGTTTTTTTACTAGAACTCTCTCTGAGCTTTGGGGTCAGTAACTGAGATCTGTCCCTGTTGGAAATAATGAAACACAGGGATGATGTCATTACTGCCCTCACGGTCTGGACACCACAACAAAGCCTACACTCTGAAGTCTATTGCAGTTAGTTTTAATTCGATCTGTCAGGTTTTAAAAACTGGATAAATTATACTGAACCTTTAATAAAGCCTGATGGTGTGTGTGGGGAAAAAAACACTGGGGGATCTTCAGTTGTGGTAAACACTACAATATATGCGTGTATATAACCTAGTTTGTGTGATATAGATCATAAAACATGTAATCAGTAATCCAGTTTCCAATCTACAGCACTGTACAAAAGTTTTAGTCACTTGAGAAAATCAGACTGAAAGATTTAAGAAGCTGCTGTGAGTGTTTTTTTTTTGCTTAGAAAAAATAAACTTACAATAAAAACAAACAACTTTGTGTGTTTAACTATTTCCTGCCTCTTCGCGAAAGCCAAGTGTTAATTGTGTATCTGATGTAACACTATAAGGCTGGAGGCATCCAGGAACAATCTGGAACCAAACTTTGTTCTTCAAACTTTTTGTTAAAATAAATCATTGTTAGATTTACCAGGGTTTGTTTCTTTATGTCTGTTCTAATGATATGCTGTGTTTTTATTGGCTAAAGCACAATCACTGCTGAGATTAATAGTGTATCCAAGATTTCTACACAGCTTCGTATGTGTGAGTAAAACAGTGAATCATCCCGAAGAGAAAGATTCTTACTAACCACATGAACAGCTTTACTACTTTAGGTAAGTGTACATGTAAATGAAACTGTATGCGTATTATATATATATATATATATATATATATATATATATATATATATATATATATATATATATATATATATATATATATACACACACACACACACACACACACACACACACACACACACACACACACACTGAATGTGTGTGTGTATCACATATATAAATCATTGTTTTTATGTGTATGTATACAGTGTGTATGTATGTATCTATGTACATATATATGAATGTTTTATTGAAAAGTAGTCTCTGGCGCTCTCCAGTGGTTGACTGCAGTGTGATTATGATCAGTTATTATTGACTAGTTTTCTATAGACAAAAACCTCCTTTGTTCAGGATAGTTATTTTTATATAAAGATTCATTAGAAATGTGCTACAGATTTTTTGTATATAAGTATATTTTTGTAACATTAGCTGTTAAAAATAAGATCAATGTTTTACAGCCTGTCTTCTCTACTGAGAATTATTTTGATGCAGATATTTTTATATATTTAACTTCATAAAACTTGTGCTTTAACTAGTGCTTTATTTAGCGATAACAGCTAAATGTATTAGGTTGTGTCCTGCTATCCACTGCACGCTCAGAACTGAGCGAATGTAATAGAGGACTGTCCAGCTGTTAGTGTCTTTTAATAGAGTGAGTGTGAAACAGAGAGAGACCCCACACTGTGTGTTCTCGCTAGAGTCAAGTGTGACATCCTGATCAACAGTCATGTCTAGCAGCACACACATATGCTACCACACACTATGGCTGTGTTCACACTTCAGGTAAACGTGCTCAACTGAATGTGTGTGTAAACCGTATGTAAGAGTGAACAACAAGAATGTTGTGTGTGCTGTTCAGGTGAACACTCTTTTATAGAAGAGCAGAAAGAAAGAACTGCTGCTCCAGTGCTGAACTTCAGACTGTCCACCATCCTGGTCAACATACACACCATGGGGCATGTGTTCCTGAGACTCGTGCACCCCCAGTCCTCGCCCTCGGTGAGAAAATTGAGCACCGTATCCTCCTCTCAGGGTGCGGCGGGACTCCTTGCCTCGGCTGTGACAGTTCACATGTGCTGTCCCAGCTCCTCTGGCAGCAGTGCACATCCAGGAGGCGCCCCAGCATTAACTCCTCTTTCACCTCCTAGCCCACTGAATCAACCCGTCCGTCTACCCCTCAGGAAGCAGCTGCCTGCCCAGCCATGCTCTCACACTACTCTCCCATCGTTTTCACGTCTGGTCCAAGCTGCTTACACTTGTGTGGTCTTCGGCTGGACTTGGTCTAGACCACCGTACTAACCACTACACCACCGTACTAACCACTACACCACCATACTGACCACTACACCACCATACTGACCACTACACCACCGTACTGACCACTACACCACCATACTAACCACTACACCACCATACTGACCACTACACCACCGTACTGACCACTACACCACCGTACTAACCACTACACCACCGTACTAACCACTACACCACCATACTAACCACTACACCACCATACTAACCACTACACCACCGTACTAACCACTACACCACCATACTAACTACTACACACCGTACTGACCACTACACCACCTTACTAACCACTACACCACCATACTAACCACTACACCACCATACTAACCTCTACACCACCGTACTGACCACTACACCACCATACTAACCACTACACCACCTTACTAACCACTACACCACCATACTAACCACTACACCACCATACTAACCTCTACACCACCGTACTGACCACTACAAAGTCCTAATAACCTAAAATAATAACCATTTAATTGTAGCATAGACACTCTATCATTAGCTCAACTTGCAGCTCATTCACAAACGTTCCTGCTGTTTAGTGCTTTAACCGTAACTAACATAGGAACAACAACTTGGTCATCTGGCATTTATAAGTATATATTTCAGATGTTAATGAAAAACTATAGGCTGTATTGCGGCATAATTACTCTTTAAACCTTAATTGTCGTTACCTTCACTTGCCACCAGGTGGCGAAAGAACTCCACAGTTACTAAAGATGAGGGAAAAGGGAGAGAAATTAAAACTACAAACCTAAATGTAAGGAAATGTAAACAAGATGAATTCAGTAAACAGTGCACATTTGGATGTTGATGGTATTTAAGCAGCAAGTCTAATTAGTCAAATGTAAACAACAACACCGAACAGACATTAAAGAAACGAGCTTTTTCAATCTGGTCACTTCAGCTCCGTGAAGAGGAACAGTCTTTCAACTCGACACCACCACTCTGTTCACACAGCAGATGAAGTGGCTCCAATCATGTTTTAACTCTGTATGTGATACAGGGTTGATGTTGTTTGTGACAGCGTGAACAGAACCTAACAGCTACAGCTGATTCAGGACGTAGCTGTCAGAGTACTCGGTTCTCACTATGAGTTAAAGAAGGAAACGCATCACCCTAGTTCTTAAACTCTTACACTGGTTACCAGTATGTTACAGAACTGACTGTAAGGTCCTAATACTGGTGTATAAGTCACTGAATGGTGATGAGCAGAACTCTCAGATCATTAGAAACTAGTCAGTTAGTCCTAAGATAAAGACTAAACCACAGGCCACAGGCCTGTAAATACCACAGGCCATCAGGCTTCTGAACTTTCTACTCACAGGCCATCAGGCTTCTGAACTTTCTACTCACAGGCCATCAGGCTTCTGAACTTTCTACTCACAGGCCATCAGGCTTCTGAACTTTCTACTCACAGGCCATCAGGCTTCTGAACTTTCTACTCACAGGCCATCAGGCTTCTGAACTTTCTACTCACAGGCCATCAGGCTTCTGAACACCTCACGCACTACCTCTCCTTTCTGAACTGGTTTTAACTGGTCTGATTTAAACTGCACCTTACACTCACTGTACTGTCAGAATACTGTTTACATTCACTACTCACACAAACATTATTGTTTACATTTGTTTCTTGCAACTCGCACTTTATGGCTGCTGCTCTTCATACTTGCACATAAAAGCACACATAACTTTTATTTTTTATTCTTTAACTATAAAAATACTTTTATTCTTCAACTTATATTGTTATATTTTGTATATATATTTTTTATTTCTTTTATTTGTTATCTATTGGTGAATGGAGGAGCAGCAAAGTAAGAATTTCATTGTACAGTGTAACTGTCTGTTCTGCTGTACATATGACAATAAAACTCTTGAATCTCTCTTGAATCTCTAAACATGGAGATGATGCTCTTATATGCAACCAGTTAACGGGGAACATTTGAAGAACCCTAGTACTAGATACTTTTAAATCCAGGCTGCAAACCTCGATTGAGCTGCTCAGTTTAAAACAGTTAGTTTACATCACTTCTGTCCTTCAACATCACCTCATTATCCCAGTGTTTACGTTTAATTTCCAGTTTAATGTTTTTTAAATTGACTTCAGTTTGTTTTTTGTATTTAATTTTTTTTAATGTTTACATTTGTATTTGGATGATCTTTGTATCGTTTGTAGAGCACTTTGAATGACTGCAGTATATAGAAGTGTACAATATAAATAAGCTTGCTTTTTTCTGTCTCTCACTCCCTCGTGTCTCTCCCACTCTATCTCTCCCTCCCTCTCTCTCTATCTCTCCCTCTCTGCTATCTTGCTCTCCCTCTCTCTCTATCTCTCCCTCTCTGCTATCTTGCTCTCTCTCTCTCTCTATCTCTCCCTCTCTGCTATCTTGCTCTCTCTCTCTCTCTCTCTCTCTCTCTCTCTCTCTCTCTCTCTCTCTCTCTCTCAGGCCAAAGATTACTGTGTCAGAAGAGTTTGGTTTCAGAAGTGACCCACACTGGGGTTTTTGTTTACATGCAGTACAGTAATAACTACAAACATCACAGGTGTGGTGTTACTATAGAAACGGCTGTAGTGTAATTATAGAAATGAATGTAGTGTAACTATAGAAAGGGGCATAGCTTTACTATGGAAGTGGGTGTGGTGTTACTATAGTAATGAATGTGGTGTAATTATAGAAATGCCTGTAGTGTAACTATAGAAATGGGTGTAGTGTAACTATGGAAACAGGTGTAGCGTGGCCATAGAAACGTGTGGTATGGGAATGGTGGTAATCATAGTGAACAGGGTCAGGGTTCTGGGTCAGGGAAGTGTTTAAAACAAGGTCAGGGTTGTTGTTAAGAACGGTCAGGGTTCTGTTTTAGTGTGGTAGTTAAGAACAGGGTCAGGGTTCTGGTTTAGTGTGGTAGTCAAGAACAAGGTCAGGGTTCTGCGCCAGTGTGGTAGTCAAGAACAAGGTCAGGGTTCTGGGCCAGTGTGATAGTCAAGAACAAGGTCATGGTTCTGGGCCAGTGTGATAGTCAAGAACAAGGTCAGGGTTCTGGTTTAGTGTGGTAGTTAAGAACAGGGTCAGGGTTCTGGTTTAGTGTGGTACTTAAGAACAGGGTCAGGGTTCCCGGTCAGTGTAAACAGTAAGTTTAGCCTTAGCCTGTTGTGTAGGGAGGGAATAAAGCTGCCCCTGTTCTCCAGCAGGTCTAGAACCTCTGCTATAATTAGACGGCTAAATTTAATCCAACACTCATTTGATGGAGTCAGACAGGCCATCTCTCCATCTCCGCCGTCCACTACCTCTCAGATCTCATCAGCACTGAGCTGTAATCACTGTCACTGTTTTAATGGCCAGAGCGCAGTTAAGAGGAGCTTTCAAAAGATACTTCCACTAGTGTTAATGTAAACAAGTGATTCAGAGTGTGTTTGCTGTGAAATTGTCCAGATGTTGTTTACAGTAGTGGTGGTGATGATGGTGTTTACAGTGGTAGTGAATGTATTTACAGTGGTGGTGGTGATGATGTTTACAGTGGTGTTGATGTAATTTACGGTGGTGATGTTTACAGTGGTGATGATGGTGTTTACAGTGGTGATGATGGTGTTTACAGTGGTGGTGGTAGTGGTGGTGATGGTGATGGTGTTTACAGTGGTAGTGAAGGTGTTTACAGTAGTGGTGGTGATGGTGTTTACAGTGCTGGTGATGATGGTGTTTACAGTGGTAGTGAATGTATTTACAATGGTGGTGGGGATGATGTTTACAGTGGTGGTGATGGTGTTTACAGTGACGAAGATGTGTATAGTGGTGGTGATTGTATTTACATGGGTGTTGATGTAATTTATCGTGGTGATGGTGTTTACAGTGGTGATGATGTTTACAGTGGTGGTGATGGTGTTTACGGTGGTGATGTAATTGATGGTGGTGGTGGTGGTGTTTACAGTGGTGGTGATGGTGTTTACAGTGCCGATGTTTACAGTGGTGGTGATAATGGTGTTTACAGTGGTAGTGAGGGTGTTTACAGTGACAAAGATGTGTATAGTGGTGGTGATGGTATTTACAGTGGTGTTGATGTTTACAGTGGTGGTGATGGTGTTTACGGTGGTGATGTAATTTACGGTGGTGGTGGTGATGTTTACAGTGGTGGTGATGGTGTTTATAGTGGTGGTGATGGTAACCAGGGGTCTCCATGTCTACAACACTAATCTACACATTGTATTGACTATGAAACCCACCAGTGAAGCTACACGTGTCTTCTGAGTTTATCTGGATGTTGATGGTAAAATGTGGAAGATCTGAAAATACTAGGTTTTCTTTGGGGACTATTTGAACCTCACAGCGTCCTGCATGTATCCCTCCACCATGAATGGAGTTTAAGACTGAAATATGAATAAACACTGTCAGGATGTCTGAGGAGCAGTTCTTGTAACGGTGAATGAACTGTCGTGTAATGGTAATGAATACATCGCCCATACGGCCTAATGATACAGCCCTGCACTCCAACGCAATTAAAAACTAATTAAGTAGAAACAGGCCTCAGTCTCAGGACACATTAGAGCGTATAAGGAGCAGGGCTGGATATGCTCTGTGCACATGGCAGTGAAGATATCAGACAGCTTCTGGCCTGGGACTTCGCTGCTTTAACCTCAAACATTAGGGGAGCTCCACCCTTTTTTAAAAAATCAGCATTATTAAACAGTTGAGATGTAAACAGAGTCATCCAGACTGGTTTGGGTGAAACACTTAATTCTAGAGAAACTTACAGGCAGAATTGTTCTCCATGTCAGTGACAGGAACCAGACATTATCACATGAAATGATTGATTATATGGTGCTTGATGCTGGAGACGTCTCTTTATAATAGCCTCCAAAGAAAACCTAGTATTTTCAGATTTTCCACATTTTACCATCAACATCCATATAAACTCAGAAGACACCAACCCTGTAAACATTCCAATCACTGTAAACGTCACCATCATCTCCCCCACTGTAAGCATCATCATTCTAACCATCACCACCACTGTAGACACCATCACCACCACCACTGTAAACGCCATCACCACCACTGTAAATGCCATCACCACCACTGCAAATGCCATCACCACCACTGTAGACCACCACTGAAAACACCATAACCACCGGTGTAAACATCATCACCACCGCCACTGTACGCATCATCACCATTTTAAACATCACCACCACTGTAAACAACTTCACCATAACTGTAGACACCATCACCACCACTGTAAACACCTTCACTACCACTATAAACATCACCATCATCACCACCACTATAAACACCATCACCACCTCTGTAGACCACCACTGTAGACCACCACTGTAGACACCATCACCACCACCACTGTAGACACCATCACCACCACCACCACCACTGTAAACGCCATCACCACCACTGCAAATGCCATCACCACCACTGTAGACCACCACTGTAAACACCATAACCACCGGTGTAAACATCACCACCGCCACTGTACGCATCATCACCATTTTAAACATCTCCACCACTGTAAACAACTTCACCATAACTGTAGACACCATCACCACCACTGTAAACACCATTACCACCACTGTTAACATCACCATCATCACCACCACTGTAAACACCATTACCACCACTGTAAACATCACCATCATCACCACCACTATAAACACAATCACCACCTCTGTAGACCACCAGTGTAGACACCATCACGGCCACTGTAAACATCATCTTCACCATTTCACACCAAACACTTAGAGTCTCTCTGTTTACACCTCAAGAACTGGATTATTCAGAAGTGTTAGTAATGTGATGTAAAAATTAAGTGGCCAGTTGGTGGAAGCTCAAGTTTGGTGTTTCTAATAAAGTGGCCAGTTAGTGACGGTACAAGGTGGGTGTGGTCTGGATGCCTGTGGAGTTGTTAAAGTGGAAAAGAAAGTAGTTTGTCCTTCAGATTGTGATGTTTAAATGTACTTGTGTGTTTCTGAGAGCCGTCTTTGCTCCAGACGGACAGATGAGCTCTCTGACCCGAATCTAAACTCTTAAATTAAAGTTTTGACAAAGAACAGAAGTTACAGTGCTGGAGTTGTTCTGTCAGCTAAAGCTCAACCATCTGCTCCGTCTTTACGACTCCGCAGTGAAAAAGCATTAAAGTTGCATGAAGAAGTGAAAACGGTGTTCCAGGTTATTACAGCGTATAAACAGAGCAGATGGAAACAGGTTTCTACTGCGTCTGTAGTGTACTTCATTCCCCGTACGCTGTATACGGCGTAACAGTACTCAGAGTAATTATCAGACTGGAGGAGAGTTAACGAGGTTGGGAAGACGACTGTAACGAAGCGGTGCTGTTAAAAGACCTGTTCACTGCAGTTACAGCCTTAAAGACCTTTATTTAATATCACAGTGAACACACGACAGCAGTTTAACAGATTTAAATAAAGTTAACAGAGTAGCAGCTTAAAAATAGAAAGAATAGAAAGAGAAAGAAACAGGCTAATTTTAGGCTAACGAGTATGTAGTTGCCTTGAGATGAAATAAGAGAGAAAGAAAAAGAAAAAACAGAAAAATCAGAAGACAGATGGATCTTAGGGTAGAAAACAGATTAAGGGGACATAGAGAGAAAAAGCAAATGGATAAAGAGACAGAACAGATAAATAGAGTAAGAACTGAGAGATGGATATAGAGAGATATGGAGAGAGGGAACAGAGAGAAAAAGAATGGAGAGGACAGTGGAATTGATAGAACAGAGATGGAGAGACAGAGAACAGTTGAAGAGATGGAGAAAGGGAGATAGATGGAGAGAGAACATAGATGAGTTGGAGAGAAGAAGATGGAGCAGAGAGATGAGATGGAGAGAGATGAGGAAAGGTAGATGAAGAAATAGAGAGAAAACATGAGATGGAGAGAGAGATGAGGACGGATAGATAGAGGAGGGAAATGAAGAGATGGAGATAGAGGGAGAGAACAAAGATGGAGAGGGAAAGAACAAAGATGAAGAGAGACAGAACAGTGATGAAGAGTTGGAGAGACAGATGAGAGATATGGAGAGAGAGACAGAAATGGAGAGAGAGATGAAGAGAACTGAGAGATGGAGATAACAGAGATGAAGAGTTGGAGAGAGACTAAGATGGAGAGATATGAGGACAGATAGAGGAGGGAAATAAAGATAGAGGGAGAGAGATAGAGTTGGAGAGACAGATGAGGAGAGAGATGGAGAAATGGAAAGAGAGATGAGGACAGATAGAGAGAAGAGAGAGAGAGAGAGAGAAAGAGGAGGGAGGTGTCTAGTCTCTGCTGTTGTGCAGGAAGGTGTAGTCACTAATTCAGCTCTGACTGTTTGGCCTGCTGGGCTAATAACAGCAGCTGATTAGCGAGTAACAGTTTCCTCCACTCAGAAGATCTTATCAGACGTTCTTCAGGAGAACTTCCTCAGAAAGCCCGTCGAGCAGGACACCTAATCACAACACACCACAATCATCTTCTGTGGATTAGATTTCAGTCTCCATCCAGTTACTGATTGCTAGCAGGGCTTCAGTGCTGTTGGGTGTTGCTGTCACGACGTTTGTGATGATGTAATAACGTGAGAATTCTGGCTGAAATGATGGAACTTCTTCCAGTGATTTGACACCATAACATGTAACAGTGCTCTAGTTTGTAGATAGCATAGACCTAGCTAGCATGCTAACATTCTGCTACGATCATCTCTTCTCATCCAAAGTGAAATATGGGTTCCTGAGTTGGTACAAAGTCCAGTCCAGTTGTGGGGTCTGCAGGTGATTAATATGAAGCCCACATTCCTCCAGTTGGCCTTTTGTTCTTGTTCACTGCGGTAGCTGCTATTAGTGGCTGAGGAGGAGCACCATCAGTATCCTGGCAGCTCAGGCTTACAGAGCTCATTACAGCCCTGCCCCTGCACCTCCGCCGCCCCGGCCAATTTAGCCTGCGCGCTCGCTAATGGGCGCCATAATTGGGTGTCGGCTTTGTGCTCTCCGGGCTGCGGCGGCTTGTTTTGACTGGAGAGGAACGCTGGCTGGGAAAAAGACAGAAGGATGGGAATGAAGGTTCTTGGACGAGGGCCATGCCACTTCCTCACCCAGAGCAACATCTGGTGTTACAGCAGCGCCTCGTTTAGCTCCGAGCTGTGCATTCCAGCCATAGCAGGAGTCGGTATTTTTAGGGAGTACCAGACTCGACAGCACCTCACAAAAAGTACGAGAATACACCGACTCAAATAGCACTGACACGATTCAGAGGCAGACTATTTACACTGTAGTTCAGCCACAGTTCAGTCACTCCTGCAGTCTGTTATTCACACACTGGCTGTATAGTACCATAACCTCTACACTTATACTAAACCCTAACCTCAACACTTATACTAAACCATAACCTCTACACTTATACTAAACCCTAACCTCAACACTTATACTAAACCATAACCTCTACACTTATACTAAACCCTAACCTCAACACTTATACTAAACCATAACCTCAACACTTATACTAAACCATAACCTCTACACTCATACTAAACACTAACCTCAACACTTATACTAAACCATAACCTCAACACTTATACTAAACCATAACCTCAACACTTATACTAAACCATAACCTCTACACTTATACTAAACACTAAACTCTACACTTATACTAAACCATAACCTCAACACTTATACTAAACCCTAACCTCTACACTTATACTAAACCCTAACCTCAACACTTATACTAAACCATAACCTCAACACTTATACTAAACCATAACCTCAACACTTATACTAAACCATAACCTCTACACTTATACTAAACCCTAACCTCAACACTTATACTAAACCATAACCTCAACACTTATACTAAACCATAACCTCAACACTTATACTAAACCATAACCTCAACCCTTATACTAAACCATAACCTCAACCCTTATACTAAACCATAACCTCAACACTTATACTAAACCATAACCTCAACACTTATACTAAACCATAACCTCAACACTTATACTAAACCATAACCTCTACACTTATACTAAACACTAAACTCTACACTTATACTAAACCATAACCTCAACACTTATACTAAACCCTAACCTCTACACTTATACTAAACCCTAACCTCAACACTTATACTAAACCCTAACCTCAACACTTATACTAAACCATAACCTCAACACTTATACTAAACCCTAACCTCTACACTCATACTAAACCATAACCTCTACACTTATACTAAACCCTAACCTCTTCACTTATACTAAACCCTAACCTCTACACTTATACTAAACCATAACCTCAACACTTATACTAAACCATAACCTCTACACTTATACTAAACCCTAACATCTTCACTTATACTAAACCCTAACCTCTAAACTTATACTAAACCCTAACTTCTACACTTATACTAAACCATAACCTCAACACTTATACTAAACCATAACCTCTACACTTATACTAAACCCTAACCTCTACACTTATACTAAACCCTAACCTCTACACTTATACAAAACCATAACCTCAACACTTATACTAAACCCTAACCTCTACACTTATACTAAACCCTAACCTCAACACTTATATTAAACCCTAACCTCAACACTTATACTAAACCCTAACCTCTACATTTATACTAAACACTAACCTCAACACTTATACTAAACCCTAACCTCAACACGTATACTAAACCATAACCTCAACACTTATACTAAACCCTAACCTCTACACTTATACTAAACCCTAACTTCTACATTTACACTAAACCCTAACCCCTACATTTACCCTAACCCCTACATTTATACTAAACCCTAACCTCTACATTTACACTAAACACTAACCCCTACATTTACACTAAACACTAATCCCTACATTTACACTAAACACTAACCTCTACATTTACACTAAACCCTAACCCCTACATTTACACTAAACACTAATCCCTACATTTACTCTAAAACATAACTCCTACATTTACACTAAACACTAACTCCTACATTTACACTAAACCCTAACCCCTACATTTACACTAAACCCTAACCCCTACATTTACACTAAACCCTAACTCCTACATTTACACTAAACCCTAACTCCTTCATTTACACTAAACCCTAACCCCTACATCTATACTAAACCCTAACTCCCACATTTGCACTAAACCTTAAACCCTACATTTACACTAAACCCTAACTCCTACATTTACACTAAACCCTAACTCCTACATTTACACTAAACACTAACTCCTACATTTACACTAAACCCTAACCCCTACATTTACACTAAAACATAACTCCTACATTTACACTAAACACTAACTCCTACATTTACACTAAACCCTAACCCCTACATTTACATTAAACCCTAACCCTTACATCTACACTAAACCCTAACGCCTACATTTACACTAAACCCTAACCCTACATTTACACTAAACCCTAACTCCTACATTTATACTAAACCCTAACTCCTACATTTACACTAAACACTAACCCCTACATTTACACTAAACCCTAACCCTACATTTACACTAAACCCTAACCCTACATTTACACTAAACACTAACCCCTACATTTACACTAAACACTAACTCCTACATTTACACTAAACCCTAACCCCTACATTTACACTAAACCCTAACCCTACATTTACACTAAACACTAACCCCTACATTTACACTAAACACTAACTCCTACATTTACACTAAACACTAACTCCTACATTTACACTAAACCCTAACCCCTACATTTACATTAAACCCTAACCCTTACATTTCCACTAAACCCTAACGCCTACATTTACACTAAACCCTAACCCTACATTTACACTAAACCCTAACTCCTACATTTACACTAAACCCTAACTCCTACATTTACACTAAACCCTAACCCCTACATTTACACTAAACCCTAACCCTACATTTACACTAAACCCTAACTCCTACATTTACACTAAACCCTAACGCCTACATTTACACTAAACCCTAACCCTACATTTACACTAAACCCTAACTCCTACATTTACACTAAACCCTAACTCCTACATTTACACTAAACCCTAACCCCTACATTTACACTAAACACTAACCCCTACATTTACACTAAACACTAACCCCTACATTTACACTAAACACTAACCCCTACATTTACACTAAACACTAACTCCTACATTTACACTAAACACTAACCCCTACATTTACACTAAACACTAACCCCTACATTTACACTAAACACTAACCCCTACATTTACACTAAACACTAACCCCTACATTTACACTAAACACTAACCCCTACATTTACACTAAACACTAACTCCTACATTTACACTAAACCCTAACACCTACATTTACACTAAACCCTAAACCGTACATTTACACTAAACACTAACCCCTACATTTACACTAAACCCTACCCCGTACATTTACACTAAACCCTAACCCCTACATTTACACTAAACCCTAACTCCTACATTTACACTAAACCCTAACCCCTACATTTACACTAAACCCTACCCCTTACATTTACACTAAACCCTAACTCCTACATTTACACTAAACCCTAACACCTACATTTACACTAAACCCTAAACCCTACATTTACACTAAACCCTAACTCCTACATTTACACTAAACTCTAACACCTACATTTACACTAAACCCTAACCCCTACATTTACACTAAACCCTAACCCCTACATTTACACTAAACCCTAACTCCTACATTTACACTAAACCCTAACTCCTACATTTACACTAAACCCTAACTCCTACATTTACACTAAACCCTAACTCCTACATTTACACTAAACCCTAACCCCTACATTTACACTAAACCCTAATTGCTACATTTACACTAAACCCTAACCCTACATTTACACTAAACCCTAACTTCTACATTTACACTAAACCCTAACTCCTACATTTACACTAAACCCTAACCCCTACATTTACACTAAACCCTAACCCTACATTTACACTAAACCCTAACCCTACATTTACATTAAACCCTAACTCCTACATTTACACTAAACCCTAATTGCTACATTTACACTAAACACTAACCCCTACATTTACACTAAACACTAACCCCTACATTTACACTAAACACTAACCCCTACATTTACACTAAACACTAACTCCTACATTTACACTAAACCCTAACACCTACATTTACACTAAACCCTAAACCGTACATTTACACTAAACACTAACCCCTACATTTACACTAAACCCTACCCCCTACATTTACACTAAACCCTAACCCCTACATTTACACTAAACCCTAACTCCTACATTTACACTAAACCCTAACCCCTACATTTACACTAAACCCTAACCCTTACATTTACACTAAACCCTAACTCCTACATTTACACTAAACCCTAACACCTACATTTACACTAAACCCTAAACCCTACATTTACACTAAACCCTAACTCCTACATTTACACTAAACTCTAACACCTACATTTACACTAAACCCTAACCCCTACATTTACACTAAACCCTAACCCCTACATTTACACTAAACCCTAACTCCTACATTTACACTAAACCCTAACTCCTACATTTACACTAAACCCTAACCCCTACATTTACACTAAACCCTAACGCCTACATTTACACTAAACCCTAACCCTACATTTACACTAAACCCTAACTTCTACATTTACACTAAACCCTAACTCCTACATTTACACTAAACCCTAACCCCTACATTTACACTAAACCCTAACCCTACATTTACACTAAACCCTAACCCTACATTTACACTAAACCCTAACTCCTACATTTACACTAAACCCTAATTGCTACATTTACACTAAACCCTAATTCCTACATTTACACTAAACCCTAACTCCTACATTTACACTAAACACTAACCCTACATTTACACTAAACACTAACCCCTACATTTACACTAAACACTAACCCCTACATTTACACTAAACACTAACTCCTACATTTACACTAAACACTAACCCCTACATTTACACTAAACCCTACCCCCTACATTTACACTAAACCCTAACCCCTACATTTACACTAAACCCTAACTCCTACATTTACACTAAACCCTAACCCCTACATTTACACTAAACCCTAACCCTTACATTTACACTAAACCCTAACCCCTACATTTACACTAAACACTAACCCCTACATTTACACTAAACACTAACCCCTACATTTACACTAAACACTAACCCCTACATTTACACTAAACACTAACTCCTACATTTACACTAAACCCTAACACCTACATTTACACTAAACCCTAAACCGTACATTTACACTAAACACTAACCCCTACATTTACACTAAACCCTACCCCCTACATTTACACTAAACCCTAACCCCTACATTTACACTAAACCCTAACTCCTACATTTACACTAAACCCTAACCCCTACATTTACACTAAACCCTAACCCTTACATTTACACTAAACCCTAACACCTACATTTACACTAAACCCTAACCCCTACATTTACACTAAACCCTAACCCCTACATTTACACTAAACCCTAACTCCTACATTTACACTAAACCCTAACTCCTACATTTACACTAAACCCTAACTCCTACATTTACACTAAACCCTAACCCCTACATTTACACTAAACCCTAATTGCTACATTTACACTAAACCCTAACCCTACATTTACACTAAACCCTAACTTCTACATTTACACTAAACCCTAACTCCTACATTTACACTAAACCCTAACCCCTACATTTACACTAAACCCTAACCCTACATTTACACTAAACCCTAACCCTACATTTACATTAAACCCTAACTCCTACATTTACACTAAACCCTAATTGCTACATTTACACTAAACACTAACCCCTACATTTACACTAAACACTAACCCCTACATTTACACTAAACACTAACCCCTACATTTACACTAAACACTAACTCCTACATTTACACTAAACCCTAACACCTACATTTACACTAAACCCTAAACCGTACATTTACACTAAACACTAACCCCTACATTTACACTAAACCCTACCCCCTACATTTACACTAAACCCTAACCCCTACATTTACACTAAACCCTAACTCCTACATTTACACTAAACCCTAACCCCTACATTTACACTAAACCCTAACCCTTACATTTACACTAAACCCTAACTCCTACATTTACACTAAACCCTAACACCTACATTTACACTAAACCCTAAACCCTACATTTACACTAAACCCTAACTCCTACATTTACACTAAACTCTAACACCTACATTTACACTAAACCCTAACCCCTACATTTACACTAAACCCTAACCCCTACATTTACACTAAACCCTAACTCCTACATTTACACTAAACCCTAACTCCTACATTTACACTAAACCCTAACCCCTACATTTACACTAAACCCTAACGCCTACATTTACACTAAACCCTAACCCTACATTTACACTAAACCCTAACTTCTACATTTACACTAAACCCTAACTCCTACATTTACACTAAACCCTAACCCCTACATTTACACTAAACCCTAACCCTACATTTACACTAAACCCTAACCCTACATTTACACTAAACCCTAACTCCTACATTTACACTAAACCCTAATTGCTACATTTACACTAAACCCTAATTCCTACATTTACACTAAACCCTAACTCCTACATTTACACTAAACACTAACTCCTACATTTACACTGAACACTAACCCTACATTTACACTAAATCCCCAATCACTGTATTTACATGTACTTTGTTGTGTTTTACTTAAATCAATATTGTAACTAATGAAACATACAGGAGTTTCCAGTAAGCGTTATGGCTGTTTAGGTTGTTATAAAATAGAAGATAATTTTTTTTTCTTTTAATAAAATAACGTTGTTAAGGTTTACGTACTACGTAACTAAAATGTGTGGTCTGGAACTTATAAACTTGTGGTCTCGGTCCTCATAAACTCATAGAAACTTGAATTTAACACTTGTAAATGGCTTCTGATTGAAAACAGGACAACGTTTGTTGAACAGTACCATTTATTGACTTGCTATTTGATGGAAAAAAGAAAATAATAAAGTTGTATGCTGTAAAGCTAAAGCACAGAAAAAGTCTCCTCCAGCAAAGTCCAGCAACAGATCCGAAAAACCTGGAATATAATCAAACTACACAACATAAAATATATCCCTCCAGTTCAGTTATACAAGTGTGTGCACTATATAAACACAGTAACGAGATGATATGTTCTTTATCGTAATGCAACACGAGAAATATACAAAGTAGTAAATATATATTCATATATATTCATACTTCTTTAAAAAGAAACCAATCCCACAGGATCTGGGTTAACCTCAGTTCTCCTCCCCGTCTTCTCGTGAGAGTGGAGATCCATGGGATACGCTGCTGAAAAGTTCCAAAGGTCAAAATCAGAGGGGGTGGCACGTCTCAAGTCTCTCCGAATGGCCGCAGGGGGCCCACGCAGGGGATTGTGGGAGTTGTAGTCTGTTTCACACAGCTGTTCCTCACACTTCATCTCTCCTACAGCTCACAGCGGCAGCCAGAGGGGTTAAATACGGGCCTGTTGGCTGCGTCTGCGTTTCTACAGCGCACTGGACTCACGTGTATGTGTGTGTTTACTGAAAGATGGTGAATGTATCTAATGTTTCTGCTGCACGTCTAAACATTTATACTCTCCTCCAGTCGATAACGAGTGAAACGGACTAATTCTTTACATTTAGCTCCTTCAAGCAAGCAAACAAGCAAGCAGAACCGCCCGCCACCTGAAAAAGCCAATTTCTTTGGATACATTAACTGAAACGTGACACGTAACCTTTCAGGAAGGTGTGAAAGGAGTTTAAGACTGAGCTCCAGGCCTGGGGATTGTTCACGGCGTCCTTGATGCTCTGTATAGCGTCCTGCAGATGAATGACCTCATTTATGTCCTGCTGCTGCCAGCCATGATTACTTGATTCAAATGGATTTAAAAAAAAAAAAAAAACTAAATGTATCTTTTCAGTAAACGGGCAGAAGTTTGCTCGAGTCTGAAGGACACACGTGTTTACACAGTTCTTCTGCTGCAGTGTTTTAGTGAATCTTTCTTTAGTCAGTGGTTTTAAGCTCTGCAGTCTCTTATAGCTGCATGCATTCATTTAGCTGGAGGGTCTGTAGAGGAACTGCAGCTTGCTGCTGGTTGATTTATCCATAGTGCTCCTGTGAGCTGGAGGTTTCATCTTCAACAGATGTTTAAAGGTGCCATAGTCTGTAAACCTGTATGTACAGTGTTATACAGTGTAATAGTGAGAGTTCAGTACTCAGAACTGTACATACCCTGAACCTCAAACTCTGTTCTTCAGATACAAATCCTGCTTCTACAGAAGAGGGAGGATAAATGGGCCGAGCTCCAAATACTACACTGTTACGTAACAGACTGGTTAATATTTACACCCCCAACATTTACACACAACCACAACACCAACCAGAACGGTGGTGGAGAAATCCAGTGTTCCAGGCTGTGAAGGGAACGTCACCCCTTTTCATTCCTTCCCAACAAACAACCCAACTGTCAGAGCTCCATGTTGATCTTTAAACCAGCCTGAAGTTCCTCTTCTCCACATTCTTCATCTAATGTTCCACCTTAACCACTGCAGCTCCTACAGACGCCAGACTGGAACCACAGCAGCGTTTAAGGTGGAACGGAGAATTCCCAAAACCAGCTGCTGAACTTCCAACATCTTTAACAGAATCCTGAACAACTTTAACTCTGCAGTCTGTACGTTTCACTCCGGACAGTTTCTCCAACACTCGGACACCATGGAGCAGCTTCAGCTCAGCGTTCAACACTGAAGAGACTGAAGAGACGAGCAGCTCCACCTTTATTAGCACCACAACCTCCAACAGTGACTGGAAGTAGCAGCCATGCTGTGTGAGTGGATCACTGTGTGCTGGTTGAAGCAGATCAGCTTCAACTGAAAGTTTCACAGAGACACCTTTCATCTACTTTGTGTTTGATGTCCAGATCAAAGAGAGCAGCTAGTACAGGTAACGTTACTACTGGCAGCTCTGAGTAACTAGCATTGCTAACTAAATAGTATGTGGGTGGAGCTTATTTGGAGAGAGGGTCATTTTATTTGGTCTGTGTTGCTTTTGTGAGATCATCATGGCATCTCGCTGCAAACCAGCCAATCAGAGCAGAGCTCATTAATTATTCATGAACGAGAGGCTGAATGAATACATTCTATGGCACCTTTAAAAGCAGCATCTGAACCGGAGTGTTACAATCATGGATTCTATCAGTGCAACACACAGCGCTGTAGCAGCTGGACTTCCACTACTACAGGACTGCTAAAGTATAGTAAAGTATTGTGAAGTATTGTAAAGTATTGTAAAGTATAGTAAAGTACTGTGTACTAGAGCATTTAGAAATCCTTCATATTCTTCACTAAAGCCCACTTTGCACTGATTACACGTATAGTAGTGAATATAATCAGTAGAGGACTTCAGTCGACTGTAGTTTCAGTGTCCAGTGACGGCTGTAGTGTCCTGTGTGTTTGTGTGTCTGTGTGTTGGTGTATCTGTATGTGTGTATGTGTGTTATGTGCAGCCCCGTCTTTAACCCATCTAAGCGCTTGTTGTTTGTTGGTTTATTGGTTTGTTGCTGAGGCTTCAGTACATGCCGTCTTCGTACATGTCTGTTCGGAGACACAGCAGAATCCCCCCGCCCAGCATGAAGATGGTAGCCCCCCAGCCCAGGCCGTAGCCCCAGTTAAACTCATGGTAGGTCTGGAGCGTCTTTCCATCGATGAATTTGATTGGGTAGAGCACCAGAGCGCAGGCCTGCAGGACCACTGAGGAGAGAGAGAGACAGAGAGAGACAGAGAGAGAAAGACAGAGAGAGAGAGAGAGAGAGAGAGAGAGAGAGAGAGAGAGAGAGAGAGAGAGAGAGAGAGGTTAATTCAGGTTCTAAATGACAGCAGTCTGTTTATCTGTCCCTTGTGTTTTGTCTGTTTCTTCATTATCATTATGATAATTATGTTCTTCTCTTCTCCACTATCTTCACCTTCTTTCTATTTGGGTTGGTTGGGTGTTGGTGTTAGATGTGGTTTGTTGGTGGGTGGGTCTTTTATTGTCTCTGCAGGGTGTGCTGTGGCCATAGAATGTGTGTGTGTGTGTGTGTGTGTGTGTATATATATATATATATGTGTGTGTGTGTGTGTGTACACACACAGATCAACCATAACATTAAAACCACCTCCTTGTACACTCACTGTCCACTGTATCAGCTCCACTGACCATACAGGACCTCCACTCACTGTCCACTGTATCAGCTCCACTGACCATACAGGACCTCCACTCACTGTCCACTGTATCAGCTCCACTGACCATACAGGACCTCCACTCACTGTCCACTGTATCAGCTCCACTGACCATACAGGACCTCCACTCACTGTCCACTGTATCAGCTCCACTGACCATACAGGACCTACACTCACTGTCCACTGTATCAGCTCCACTGACCATACAGGACCTCCACTCACTGTCCACTGTATCAGCTCCACTGACCATACAGGACCTCCACTTACAGACTGTACTTCATCTGATTCTCTGTATAGTACGTCTGTGTATTGGAAAGAACCTGGCGATACAATACGTATCGTGATACAGCGGTCTCGATTCAATATATCTTGATGTATTGCAATTTTTTAAACCCTACTATTAAAACACACCACTATGAACAGGTTTATCAATGTTTACAATAGCATTGCGCCCTTGTGCTGCTTGTTAATGTTGGAGTGGAGCTGAAAATCGATTGCAACACTGCCATCTAGTGGTTAGAGCTTTAAACACAACACACAATTGTTCACTGTCTGCCAGGAATCTGTGTATCGATACTGTTTTTCCGAAAATCGATACAATATCACAAAACAATATATCCAGATATTTTGATATTTTCTTACATCCCTACTGTATACTTTGTTACTCGGTTCTTCAATGGTCACAGTTTGTGCCAGTGGTCACAGGACACTGTTGTCTGGATAGTTTTGGTTAGTGGACGACACTGTTTCACATACACTGACCCAGGGCAGACCCCTGACCAGCACTGCAGTGACCAGGACTGCATCTCCTTTTTCCCCATAGAGTCCCATTCATTTTCGGTCACTTTCAAAGCTCATTTCATTCAACCTACAGCCTCCAAACTGCCTGTACTCACTCAGAGCAGATCACCAAACTCTAATCCACAGACATACTGACCCACACTCCTCTATTTGTTGTTTGTGTAACCATCCTTAATTATTATTTATCTACTTCATGAACAAAAACAGTGTATGAAAATATGTTCCTGACTGCAGATGTTTACAAACGTCAACAGTTCCCATCAAGTTCCATAGTGAACACATGAGTATTTATTCTAAGATTAATAAAATTAAATAATAAAACTGAAATCAGGATTTGTGGTGATCAAAAATAAGTACATAGAGGAATTCATGTAAGCCTGAACGATGAAATAAATTTAGAAAATAAAATCTCAGGTCACTTCTGAACCAGTTTGTGCATCAAAGGGTTAATGTGAAGCTATAGAAGCATCTATGAAGCCTTATTGCAGTAACTTTCAGTTGTTGCAACACTTCCTGTTGTGAGAAGCGTCTCCTGTGAGTCTTTACAGATAGCAGTTGTCACTGAAGGGCCATGTAGGTGTTTTTTATAACTAATTAATATTAATATGTTTTGGCGAAAGTGTTGAAGGTGGGAAATTACATACTGCCATCTGGGCATCATCAAGATATGAGGGTGAAAAAACACTCTTTAAAACCTTCGCCGCTGTCGCTCTGCGGGGAAATGTGCTGAGGGCGAGAAGCGAGCTGGATCCACTACAGACGATTTCTTCAATTTCCTCCAATTTATCACATAAAAGCCCCCGAGCTGTCCCGCGGATTAATCAGGCCATTTATCTCCATCGCTGTAGTTTAAAAGTTTAGAAGAGGTAAACTGTAGAAACACTGTTTATACCAGACAGAGTGAGATGGGAGGGTCTGGACGCTTCGCCTGCCAAAAACATTCTCCGGCGTAACGGACCGCCGAGACGCTGATTCACGCCTAAAAGCTGGACGCACAGAATGCTAACGGCGCAGCGCTAATGCTAATGAATATACTAGCATCCTGAAAGGCTCTGTCTGCTGATTCAGTGTTTCTGGTGGAGCGGCAGTAAAACAGACGGCCACACAAAACAAAGCCAAACATCTCCAAAACAGTAACTTTACAGGAGAGGACTTTCAATGTAAGTCAATGGAACCAGAATTCTTTGGAGTATTTCTATTGGTCCACTCATCAAGACTTGTTCACACAATGTAAACAGCAGCTACTGTGTTTGAAACCAAAAACCATAAAAAATAGAGAGGCATGGTTTTCTTTGGACAGAGATGATATATGAACTTATAGAATCATTCAGAGTGGGTTCTGTGTGAAACTCTGTTCTAGATACAGTCAGATCTGTTCACAGTGGAGGTGAATGGAACCAGACGTCCACCTCTAAAAGCTCCTCACAGAAAGTTCTTACAGTAGATGTTATAAATACACTGTCTGATTCTGAGACTCTGTTTATGATAGTTTAGAGAAGATCTCAGTCTTAAACTCCATTCATGGTGGAGGGATACATGCAGAACGCTGTGAGGTTCAAATAGTCCCCAAAGAAAACCTAGTATTTTCAGATCTTCCACATTTTACCATCAACATCCAGATAAACTCAGAAGACACGTGTAGCTTCACTGGTGGGTTTCATAGTAAATACAATGTGGAGATTGGTTCCCATCACCATCACTGTAAACACCACCACCACCACTGTAAACATCATCACCACCACTGTAAACACCATCACCACCACTGTAAACATCATCACCACCACTGTAAACACCATCACCACCACTGTAAACACCATCACCACCACTGTAAACATCATCACCACCACTGTAAACACCATCACCACCACTGTAAACACCATCACCACCACTGTAAACATCATCACCACCACTGTAAACACCATCACCACCACTGTAAACACCATCACCACCACCACTGTAAACATCATCACCACTACTGTAAACACCATCACCACCACTGTAAACACCATCACCACCACTGTAAACACTATCACCACCACTGTAAACACCATCACCACCGCTGTAAACACCACCACCACCACCACCACTGTAAACACCATCACCACCACTGTAAACATCATCACCACCACTGTAAACACCATCACCACCACTGTAAACACCATCACCACTGTAAACATCATCACCACCACTGTAAACATCATCACCACCACTGTAAACACCATCACCACCACTGTAAACATCATCACCACCACTGTAAACACCATCACCACCACTGTAAACATCATCACCACCACTGTAAACACCATCACCACCACTGTAAACACCATCACCACCACTGTAAACATCATCACCACCACTATAAACATC